>CAUYRT010038454.1:0-12311 GCA_963574885.1 Lepilemur ruficaudatus
GTGATTAGATGATGAGGGAAGAACCCTCATGGTTGGATTAGTGCCCTTACCAAGAAAGCCTGGAGAACTAGCTCACCCCTTCCACCATGTGAGGACACAGTGAGAACCAGCATCTGTAAGGCAGCAGGCCCTCACTAGACATCTGATCAGCTGGAAACCTGATGTTGGCCTTCTAACCTCCAGGACTGTGAGAAATAAATTTCTGTTTCTTATAGGCCACCCAATCTGAGATAGTTTGCTATGTAGCCTCCTGAAGGGACTGAGACACAGTTCCTCACCTTAGCTTTGCAGATCAGTAGTCCTGGTGGAACTAAGCTCTGTGTCTAATTGGGCCAGACAGCAGCACCTTCCTGCTCTCAATGTGTGTTGGGACCAGCTAGAAGGGAACACTCCCTTACAGAAAGCACCTCCTGCATGCTTAAGCTCATTTTCATTTAGCTCAGTGCTTAGCTATTAATAGTACCTCCTGCATCACCAGGGAACTGTGACTGTGTTTTATTTGATATTTTACTGTGACTTCTTCCAGGAATGTTTGTGGCAACTTTGACATTAAACACAAGGGAAAAATAAGATGTTTAGAAAATAAATCTGAACAGAAACCCCTTGAAGCACGGCTGCTGATTTCACCCGAGCCAAGTGACCACCAGCCTCCCCACAGCTCTTTTGGCCATTACACTGTTAACATGCTTTCTCCACAATGTGCAAATCATTTGAATAATATTTAGTATAAATCTATCAAAGGGCCAGAGATAGTGAAGTCAGGAAACACAACCTTGGCAGACATGTAGGGAAGAGGGAGATCTGATACTACCCACTGAGATTTTTCTTCCTTGGAACTCCTGAGGTACATCCACGGTTGATCTTATCTGTATGGACTCAGACCATTGTCTTTATTCATATAAATAAATTGGTCTGATCTTGCTAGCAAGATTAAGTGGCTCATCATATGCATGCTTTTGCTCACTTTCATGTTGCTTGTTAATTTATTCTACTGTACATTCTTTTGGCAAAGAAGAAAAGCAGATATAAATTTGTTTATTCATTCAGTCAATTCAGCAGAAATTTATTACACAGCTGGATGTTTATCCTGCTAGGTGCCAATGGTATAGAAAAGAAAGGCCAAATGCTTGTCTTCAAGGAACTTGCAGTCCTTGTAGAGGATCTTCTAACTGCATAGGGAGAAGGCAAATATTAATACTTAATATTTTTATTATAATACATTAAAGCAATAAGCCTTATTTTAGAATTGTGCCTAAATTCTATATTTCAGGCCCTGCAATTTTTTCTATTAAGATCATGGAAAGCTTTATATTGTCATAATTTTTTAATAAGATTGGGCTAATCCTGACTCTCAGAAAAGGTGTTCAGCCTAACCTTGCTCCATAACCTTGCTTTCTTCCACTGATTGTTTTTCTGATTTAGATTGATCATATTCATTTGTTTTCTCAGCAGTGGTTTGATTTCCTTTCCACGTTTTCTTTACTTTAGATCCAAATTGTTTAGGAAACCTGCCGTTTTCCCAATTTCTCCTCCTGGCCTCTGGGGGCTCCCTGTAGATAGCTCCCACCAGTCTGAAAGAGTCCTTACCTGTGTTCTGAAGCCAGAAGTTGGGCTTGGCTTGGCATAGTCCTCTGAGGAGTACTGTATACTGTCTCAAAAAGTTGAAATTGTGAGAGTTGTAACCAACTTCAAAAGCCTATTTAACTTATTCAGTTATTCATTAGCCCCATTCATTCCTAGTTGATCATCGAGTGTCTACCCCGGTCCAGGCTCTAAGGATATGGGGACGGACGGACATGGCACTGTATCCTCAGGAAGCTTCTAGCTTCCACCGAGAGTTTGCTTGAGGCTTTAATATGAATAGCTATTATTTCCACTGGCTGTTAAGCTGTAGTACCAAATAAACCCAGTTTTTATTTCTGATATTTTCTGACTCTTTCAGATATTATTAAACATATGGACTATGTGAATTTTTCATATAAATATGAGAAATTATATTTTTTTCTTAGCATATGCAAATTTTTAAAGATTTGTTGCATTTTCATGTGCTTTCATTGTGCCTTGGGTGACATCCTTTTTTCAGAGGAATTCTTTCCAGCATTAACATTTTGATTCTGATATATATATATGTAATCACACAGGATTTGATATAAGGGTTTAAATTTATAGGAAACCTCTTCTTGACTAGATCTATTTGATCCAGTCAGACACAGCTACACTTAGACTTTCCCTTTCAGTGCAGTTTCCTTGAGACTCCTCTGCCCCATCCACACTTTTTATTTTTCTTCATTCCTCCCCTCTTCCCACCCATACCTATAGATAGTAGTGAGAAATGTGTTTGCATCTTTATGATTATAGGGAATTATGTAGTCTGCTGAGAGGAATGACTATTGTGCTAAAAATGCCTGTGCTGTCTCCATAACAAAAGCAGTGTAGGCAGAAGCCAAACTGCTCCACATTCCTGGAACCTAAATTTGTGATGCTTGGAGAGGAAGATGATAGGTCGGTGTTAGGAAGGCGTGTGTGTCCCCGAGCCACTTCACAGGGCTAAAATCTGCGGTGCAAAGAACACTGGAGCATTTTGGCATCATGCCAGGTAGCCCGTTGGTGGTGAGTGATTAGTGGCACAGATTCAAGTGGGAAGGAAAAAATAAGTCAATTATTAATTACTCATTCAAGCATGTATCCTGCAAGAATGGGAAAATTTGAAATTGTTTTGCCAGCATTAACTAGAATTTTAAATCAAGGACTATTTAATAATTTCTGCATAGATTTAAGTAGTTGCTGATAAATAGGTACCTGGGACCATCTCATGGGGACCATTTGTTTTATTAAATGAACTCACTAAACGGGCTATTAAAACTCTGCTTTATTTCAGTGTGGTCCTGAATTTAGCCTGTAAACGTTAAAATTCCAGTGCTTTTTCTTACTGTGTGTGATTGGGATCTTAAGGCTGGTGTCCTGTCAGTACTGGTTTATGTTTTCCGGTGGTTTAGCCAGGTCTCCCACTGTAAGTGTTCTTGTGCAGACCATGGACCTCTGAGGAGGATGTAGGAGCCATGAAGCGGCAGCCAATCATTATTGACTTTCACTGCACATTTGGCCGGGAAAATAACCACATTCCTATTTCAACTGAGAATTAGTTTAATGTTTATATAAGAAATCACATCTTTGGTGGTCTGTAATATGCCCTTTCTTAAAACAAAAAGCAAAAGCAAAAAATGATCTCTGGTGATCTAAGCAATAGCACCGGGTATTCAGAGCTTTCAGGCCAGCAGTGCAGCACTCTTTGTGGCTCATGGTTACGGAATGAATGCATGAATGACGATCTCAATTTAAATATTACAGAATGATAAGCACTTTTTTTTACTGAGCCAAGAAGACACACAACTAGAGGAGAAGGAGTGTCGGGAGATGCAGCAGAGAGGAGTAATTATAGATTCACTTGGGCTATTCAGGAGGCAGGAGGGATGGGTGGAGAGTAGACACAGAGCTTTGCCTGGAACAGAGGGAGGAATGTCCTTTCTACTGAGAAGTGACAGAGAAAATGACGTGGTGGCAGGTTTAGATGGGTTTGGGGGGTTCTCACATGATGGTGAAGAATTTGTAGAGAGTTGTTGAAGTTGGCAAGAGCCACTCACTGGCATGGGAGGGTTTCTAGTTTGGTTTGGCTCACTCTGGGAGATGCTGGGAGCTGGCACTGAAGGAATGGTCCTTCCAGATGGTCCTGTGTTTACAAGTTTAGATTTGGAGGGGTCTGCTGGCCCTGTACCTCACTTTTCTCTCTCTAGCTCCCCAAATTCTGACTTCTCAGCCCTCCATTTATTAGTTAACTGAAACCCTAGTCAGGTGTACAGTCAGCTTCTGTGCTTTTTGAGTCTCAGTTCCACCTCCAAGCTGTAGCTCTTGTCTTTCCACAACTCAGCAGTTTTGCAGGTGGGTTTCTGAGTAAGAAATCCATGGCAGGACCCAGCCCTCAAAACTGTCTCTTCTTTCCTAGCTTTGAACAGGCAGTCCTCACTGTTTTACCTTCTGAGTTGGACTCAGACAAGGACAAATAAAAGGATTAGTGACCTGGTCAGGAGTGCAGCTGAGATGTGAAACCACAAATCTGAAGTGAAGGCCATCACAGGGATATGTGAGGTTTGTCCGATTTTGTGCAGCAGCCGTGAGAGACCAGAGTTTGGGGTTGATGCAGAGTTAGTGGCTTATGGGGAGCTAGGTTCAGATGTGCCCGATGTTGGCCTCTCAGCCTTTTTTTTTTTTTTTTTAACCTTGCTCATCTTGCTCATGCATTTTCAATATTTGACCTGGAGGATTCCTGAACTATGCCTCTGGGAGGGTATGGTATTTGCTGACATGCTGATGCAAGTATTTGAGTTTTTTCTTTCTCTTTTAATGAAGTATTTTATGATTCCTTTCCTGAGACATAATGAACTCAAAGTCAAGATTCCATTATAGGTGTTCATGCAGTGAGGGCTGTTTGACAGGTTCCTATAGGAAATACCTAACAAAACTGTTTTTTAATGTGTTGTGTTGGGCTTGTGTTGTGACGTGTATTCTGAGCTCTCAAAAGCTACCGGAAGCTTTAGGGATGGCATCCCTTTGTATGTGCCTCAGAACCTCCTCTTGGCTGATGGGGACTTTGGCCCTGAAGGTTTTTCCTTCATCTGCTACCCATTTACTCAAGTTTATTTTCCTGTCACTTGTCCCTCCTCACGTCAGTGGGATATCACTGTGGCTTCTAAGTGCTGAGCCTGTAATCACATCATTTTTACTTGTGGCATTAGTTTTGGTCTCTGGGAAGTCATTGATCCATTACTTGGCAATGAGAGAAGAAAAGTGGAAAGCCTGAGAAACTCAAAAGAAAATTACTGTTCTCTTTGCTTTGTCCTGCCTGAATCACTTCTTTCATGATAGATAACTCCAAAGGGGTTTCTGCAGATGTGTTCCATGCTTTAAATCCAACTGATTTGAAGCTCCTATGTGACCTAGATCTGTAGTGTGTGATTTATCAATTATAGTATCATATTAGTAAATAACATTTTCATATCCTAAGTATGGTTTTAGGTGCTTTATATGCAGTATCTCATTTAATTTCTAAAACAGCCCTATGCAGTAGGTACTGTTACTATTCCCACTTTACAGACAAGACATCTGAGGGTTAGATTAAAGCACTAACTGGCAGTCATTTAGCTGAGTGGTATGGGTGACATTTGAACCTTCGGGTCTGAGTTCAGAGTCTAAGAATAATGCTCTTTTTTTCTTATCCTAATCTTACAGCCTCAAAGAATTGCATGCTGGCAAGGTTTAATTGTACGAAGTTGTTATACCATCTGTGATGTGATGGGGCTGACTGTATATTTGAGATGTGCGGTAACAAACCATATTATATAAGCAGGACAAGAACCAAAAACTTCCTTCTACTTTCACATTTAAAAAAATCTTGGTCTGCCTTGCTGATGCCTTCCTGAAGTGACATTTATTAATATTTCTAAAACTCTTGCTATTATGGTCAATCTTTCTCTGGCATTCTTATTTCTTTCTGTTTTTTCCTGCTTTTTCTCTTTAAGTTTTCTCTTTTTCCTGCTTTTGTGTTCCCTCTCCTTTCAAAAACTCTCCCAGTATGTCTTTCTAGTGGAGTTTCAGGTGCATGCGTGAATTATTTATTGTTGCTGGCCTGTGTTTCTGCAATGGATTTGTGGAGAACTTTCTCACAGGGCCACCATCTGAAATTATTAATGACAGTTACAAACTGATCTGGGGAGAAAGCATAGAAAAGCTTGGGCTGTTTCTTGCAAAATTCAGAATCCTTAGGTAAGCACACAGGGGTAGAGGAAAGGCGTTTCAGGAGACACCCAGGTTCCCAAGTGGGTGCAGTCATGTCAGGAGTCCAGAGCATGTGCTGTAATTTCATCATGAGCCCTAGAACAGCTTTTTATTTTGGATATGCTAAGGACAGAAGTTTGCATTTTGTTTTTTTCGTTATTGTCCATTCCAACTAGATCGTATCTCAAGGATAGCACTGCTGCATATGGTTGGGCAGGCTGTGCACTGCACAACTCTAGGGGGTTCCATTTACATTTCCACACAGTTGTATGTGGAAGTCCGGATTGAGGACATACAGTCAATTCTCATTATTTGTAGTGGACATGTTCTAGAAAGTTGCCACAAACACTGAGTTAACGAATACTTAACTGTTGCTCCTAGGGGAAATATAGGCTTAGGACCGTGTGAGCCTCTGATCTAGACATTTTCATCAACTGATCAATACATAACCGTGTTTTATGTGTGTTTATGTTTAAAGACACCTTATTTAATATATATTGTTGATTCATTAACTTTGAACTCATGGCCAACAGCACTGATACTCATGCCTGAATGAAGCATATCTAACACACGTATTTTCATTGTAAGGCATCACAGTGCTTTGGAATACTGAACAATATTTTAGCACTACACACGTGGGCCGTTTTAAAGTGTGAAATCACTGACAAAAAGCACAAAAAGAGGAAAAAAGGGCACTAGATAGACTATGAAAAGGACGCTTGTCTACAGCACCAGAGCTGAAATGAGAATGCAGAGTGTCGCTGGGCTTGACCTCAGTCAGCGGGGTACGTGTGCGTTTGGACGACTCGGTTTTTGCTGCGCTGTGTGTGCCCACCAGTGACCGCACAGCACTGTAAGTACTGACTTTGAGGTCACAAATAAATTTTAGCCAGTAGGCGAATCCCCAAATATGGAATCCGTGAGTAGTGAGGATCAACTATATGGTTTTTAAACTAAGAACTGTGGGCACCAAGGGAGGTGCTGGACTGAGCCTGAGCTTAAGGGAAGTAGGATCTTAGCACGTTAGGGCTGGAAGCAGGGGGGGCAGCACCCAGTCTAATCTCTGCAGTTCCTGAGTGAGGAAGAGGCTCAGAGAGATCAGGTGGTCTGTTGAAGGCCACACAGTTAATGAACGGCCGAGCAGACATTGGAGTGGGAGTTCAGTGGAACCCCAGTCTTGACGTCCTGCCCTGGTGTCCTGCCGTGCTCTGGTGCCGCAGGGAGAGTCCCCACGAGAAGCCTTCACAAAGGAGGAACATCAGCACCAGGGCCTAGGCCACCGGCACTGAGCCGTCTGGACCAGGCCCCTTCTCAGCGAGGAAAGCTCTCCAGAGGAAGCAGACTCAATGCCACTCCTTAAAATCCTGACCTAGGGGGCCTGTGGCGTCACCCGCCGGGCGATGTTTCTTCTGAACCTAAACAGGGCTATCCTACACTTATGTGGCTTTTGTAGTTCTTTGATTCATTTTTTTTCTCAGCTAAAGAAAAGAGCTGAAACCTTTGATATTCTACTGCTGCCTCCTATGTGGTCATGGCAAATTGTCCACATGCCCTTTATAGGCCCAGTTGGTTTCAGGGAATTATTAGAATTAATAATTCTTATTTATTAAATGTTAAGTGAAATAACTTTCTTAATGATATATATGTCTCTGTGTGTTTGTCTATGTATATAAGTGCATATATTTTTCTCTTAAATGTAAAGAGTGGAGGAAACAATGATTGTGTAGCTTTTCTTGTTGAAGATTTTTTAATGTTATAACTTTTTGTAATTAACCTTTTAATTATGTTAATACTGCTTTTACTCCAAAATAGATTTGCCTTCTATTTAAGATTATTCTTCTATGAGTGATAATAATACCCTCTCTTAGAAATGGAGGTGATTGACAAGGGAAACCTCAAGTTCTGTCTGGGGAGGCTGGATTGAGCCCTGAGGGCAAGTGTCCCATGTCTGATGTGTGTCGTCTTGGCGTTGATGGGTGCTCTTCACTCACTCTGTGAGGGAGAGGTGAACTTGAGCATCTGGATCTTGGGACGTATGTGTGGCTCTGTCAGTAGTGGTTGACAGCATGTGCTTTGAGTTAGGATGCACTGGGTTTTAAGCCTGTCCTCGTGTCACCTTGGGCACATTACTGAGGCTTTCTGTGCTTCCAAATTCTTAGCTGTTAAACAGGGATAATAGCATGGACCTCGCCAGAATACTTAGAGTTCTATAGTGATAGTATCAAGATAATATTATAAAGGCAATGGTATGAAATGCTCAGTGCAGTGCTGGGACCACGCAGAGGCTTAATGAATGGTATTTATTCGTAGCAGCATGTGGCCAAGAGGCTCTGGTGGCTGTCGGTGGTTGTGTGCACTCAGTGTGCCCAGGTTTAATCTAAGGCAGGAGCTTCCAACCTTGGATTCCCCCACAAGGAACACGTCTTCTTTCTGCAGGCGGCTCAGGCCGGGCTGGGTCTGCCTCCAGTCCCTGCCTGCTGAGAGCTCCGCGTTAGTGTCACTGGGGGCTCCGGCATCAAACTGCCCATCACTTAGCCTGGCAGCTGCTCTCATTTTCAGTAGCGCTAGTGATCAGTGCATTTGGTGAATAACACTCTGGTCCATATTTTCATTTTTCCTGAATGTGGAGCTTAGCTAAGAAAAGTAAGGATGGCCACAGAGAGCAGTTTAGGGCCGGCCAGGGCAGGAACTGAGTTGTTTCTGGAGGACCCCTTGCCAATATCTAGCGAGGATGTGGTCAGAAGATCAGGGAAAAGTAATCCAGGGATCAGCAATAATACTGATAAGCCCAGACTTTCATCCAGGATGTGTGTAGAGGAATATATCCAGAGGGTTATGCAATTCCTTTTAACTGTATGTTCTTACTGCCCACTTTCATAATCGGGATTGGTTTCCAGCCTTTATAAGAAGATCATGACTATTATATAATAATTCCATGCCACTTAACATTGTGTGTCCCTGGACAAGTGAGTTAATCTCTCTGAGCCTTAGTTTCTATCCCTATAAATGGTAGGTACTTAGGTACCTCTCTCCTAGGGTGGTTCTTAGAATTAAATGAGATAAATATGTGCATGAGAAAATGAATGTATATGGAATAATGGGGGACCGTAACTTCGCATAGTGCCTGTCTTTTATCAGAGTAAGCATTTGACAAATGTCAGCTGACATTAAGTTGCCATTGTTCTGTAATTTCAGTAATTAAAAAAAAAAGGTCGATCTTCCTTAGTCTAAGTAAACACTTACTGAATACTGAGGATCTTTCTAACTTCTGGTGCCTGGGTTGAGAGTCTAAGCAAGTGCCCTGTGTGTGTGTGTGTGTGTGTGCATATCTGTTTTTTAAATTAGCATGATTAGCTCACTGAGTGTTCACAACTTTGGGCTCACAGACTTGCCTGGGATGGGAAAGCCCTACAGTGTTGTTTGGAGGTAAGTGCCCCTCCACCGGGGATGGGAGCGCAGTGCAGCCCAGGCAGGCTAGCAGGCAGGAATTGGTACCAGGGGCTGAGGAGCAGAGCCTTGGGATGTGACAGCTTGGCAGGCAAGGATACAGGGACTAGAGAAAGAACTTGGGACACACCCCCGGAATGAACACTTAGGAGACTGCTGGTCGAGCAGCAGACATTTGATTTGGTATATGATAAAATCATTTTCCAAAGTATTTCTCCAATTTTGTATTTAGGTTTTCCCTCCCACAAGTTATGACTTTTTAGATATGATTAGATATAAAAGAGCAAGTTTCAGGAGACCTAGGACAACATTAATTTGTTTTTATCTTTGAGACTCCTTTTTACCTTTCAACTCCTACTTCCACCAGTATATCCTTTTCTCTCTAGTAACTCCTACTTGGATTCTGAAATACCCAAAATATAGCCAATATTCCACAGTGGGATGCTTTGTTAGTGGGGAAGAGTCTGGGTTATAGAATATTGAGAATGTTAGTATTTGTGTGATGAAATATACAACAGGGGGTTGAATTATACTAAATAATGTGTCATCCTCCTGCCTCTTGCTCAGCTTACCTAGTTGAGAGAAGTTATTACTTTAAGTGCTTGGGCCATTGGCTGAGATTTGTTATCTAGAGATACTTGTTATAAATAGATTTCTGGTCCCCTTTGATTCATTCATTTGGTAACTTCTTTTTAGATTAGGGGAAGAAAAGCCAACAGTTAAACTTTCTGTGTATTACATTTCCTTTTTTTAATTTTTACTTTTTATTAATAGAAAATCTCAAACAAATACAAAAGAACAGTGTAATGAATTCCTATCTATCAATTCATGGCCAAAATTTACTTAATCTACACACCCACCTACTTCTTCCCATCTTGTATTATTTTGAAGTAAATCCTAATCATATCTCATCAATAAATATTTTAGTATATGTATGTGAATGATATGACTTTTAAAAATGTTAGTGTAACCAAGATAACATTATCACACCTAATAAATAGTTAATTGTTCCTAATAACCACAAATATTCAGTCATGCTCAAATTTCTCATGGTCTTTGTTTATAAGGATTGGTTCCATTTTGTTTATTTCTTCAATAAACTTCTTTCTGAAGTGGTGCTTTTAGTTTGAATATCTAGTTCAGATGCCCTCAGTGTGAACTGGATTAGTTTTCTGGCTTTTTGAGGAAATCATTGTATGACCATGTGCCAGTTACTTCACCTCTGAACCGTAGGTTCCTGATTTGTGAAATGATAGTGCTGAGCTAGCCGACCTGGAAAGTCATCCAGAGTTCTCAAGTTTTGCAATGATATAGACTACTAGTAAAAAAGAGAGGCTATATTGGCTTTTTTCTTTTGAGAGAGGATAAGTGTTATTATTAGGATGTTAGGGATATAGTGGGATATAGATTGCATGGTGAGAGTGTGTCCAAGGAAAGCTGAGAATTGGTTAAAACTTTTGTGTTCAGAAACCTGACTGTTGTGGTGCTTTACTGGGTTGGGACTTTCTTGGAAACTTAAATCTAATTGTTGATCATGAGAGTTTTCCTGACACATGGAGGTAGTTCAATCTGGAGGTAACCCTATAAATTAAGAATTGAAAACAGCTACCTTGTCTGGAATAGTATGTGATAAAAATATCATTTTTTTCCCTTCAAATCCCAAGATCTTTGCTTCTATAAAACATGAGAGCAGTTTCTAGAAATTAAGAGTTATTAACCTAGATTAATTTTTTTTTTTTTTTTTTTGAGGCATGATCTCTCTATGTTGCCTAGGTTGGTCTTGAACTCCTGGCCTCAGCCCCCTAAAGTGCTAGGATTATAGGCATGAGCCAACAAAAGGATTTTTGGTTTGTTTTTTTAAGGCAGGTAGAGAAACAACTTCTTTTTTCATTGGTGAATAATATGTTAATGGAGACTTACAAAATCATATACTTTTGGAGCTGACAAGTAGCTTACAGACTGATTAAAATTTTAAATTTTATTGATGAAGAAATTAAACTTGAAAGACCACTACCAAGACCACAGCGTTATTACCTAGTGAAGGCTGAGAAAATATCCAGGTCTCTGCTTAAATTCAGCTAAAACAACATGGTATAATAAAAGAACTCAATATAATATTTAACACTCTAAATGCTTTCTAGTCAGAACAGAGAAGATAGAATCCAAAGGGCTTTCTAAACAAGTTTGTCGAAATTATGTAAGAAAACTTTAAAAAATTAAATTCATCAGTGAATTGAGATTTAGTAACGTTCTTGAGTTTCTAGATTAACACTCCAATATTTATATGCTACAAAGCTATTAATTATGTATCCATTCTTAATTATTTATGTTAAAGTGTATCTAAAGCATCAAGTTCCCTGTTTTAAGAATTCTGGTGATTATTGCTACTTATTTGTGGACCAGAGTCCTGATGCTCAAGAACTTGACCCAATATTCAGCCAGTTTTGGTCGGTACCATCTTTAACACGATCCATCCTTCTTTTCTCAGTAGCATTTATTGTTATGAATTATAGTGACCTTGAGTATACAAGGTTCCTGAAGTACGGTGAAGTTGTAGGGAGACATGCACCAGCAAAATCCATGTGACTTTTGTTCTATCAAGTGAAAATGAAGCATTTTCCTGATTGGCAGAAGAAAAGCCCCAACTCTCCTGTGAATAATACTTTCTTGGTTTGAAATGTAGGCTTGAGAAATAATCTTCTTTTAAAAACTCTCAGACAAAGAATATAATTCACACTCTTTGGAGAGGGCAATTTCAATATTGCTGTTTCTTCTTTTTCTGTTTTGTGTTTTTTTAAAAATTTTTTTTAAGCCTCTTCCCAGACGTTGCTCTTTATGAGCTGAACAAAACTTCAGATTTGGGACCCCTAATTCTGCTCCCCAACTGGAATTTCTCAAAAACTGATTCATGTGATTAACTGTACACCTCGGTAAATTCACTGAAAATCATTTAATTGTACACTTAAAATGGAGTGTTGGTTGTATGTAGATACAGTTGGAGCACTATGTATGTACTCTCTGGACTACTTTGACAG
>CAUYRT010038457.1:0-58137 GCA_963574885.1 Lepilemur ruficaudatus
CCAATTTGATGGCGAGTACAAGTAGGGCCCATTCTTCGGGTCTTGTGTCACCTCACTTCGAATAATGGGCTCAAGCTTAATCCAGGATAATACAAGAGGTGCTAACTCACTGTGATTTCTTAAAATTGAGTAATATTCCACTGTGAACATATACCAGATTTTAACAATCCGCTCATGAATTGACGGGCACTTGGGTTGTTTCCATGATCTAGCAATAGTGAATTGTGCTGCCATAAACATTCGAGTGCAGATGTCTTTATCATAGAATGTCTTGTGCTCTTTTGGGTAGATGCCTCATAATGCTATTGCTGGATCGAATGGTAATTCTAATTTTAGCTCTTTGAGGAATCTCCAAATTCTTTTCCACAAAGGTTGCACCAATTTGCAGTCCCACCAACAGCGTAAGAGTGTCCCTATCTCTCCACATCCTCGCCAGCATTTGTTGTTTTGGGATTTTTTGATAGAGGTCAGTCTCACTGGGGTTAGGTGGTATCTCATTGTGGTTTTGATTTGCCTTTCTCTAATGATTAGAGATGATGAACTTTTTTTATATGTTTTTTGGCCATTATTCTGTCTTCTTTGGAAAAGTTTCTGTTCATCTCTTTTGCCCATTTATAAATGGGGTTTTTTGACTTTTTCTTGTTAATTCTTTTGAGTTCTAGGTAGATTCTTGTTATCAGATCTTTGCCCATTTTTGAGTTGGGTTGTTTGGTTTTCTGTTGTTGAGTTGTGGGAGTTCTTTATATATTCTGGATATGCATTGCTTATCAGGTTTGATTTGTGAATATGTTCTCCCATTCTGTGAATTGTCTATTCACTCTCTTGAGAGTGTTCATTGATGCACAGTTTTTAATTTTGATGAAGCCCAATTTATCTGGTTTTTCTTTTGCTACCTGTGCATTTAGTGTAATATCTCAGAATCACTGCTAAATCCAATGTCATAAAACTTTTACTCTGTGTTCTCCTAAGAGTTTTATAGTTTTGATAAAACTGTGTTTAGGTATATGATCCATTTTGAGTTAATTTTATATACAGTGAAAGGTAGGGGTTATTCTTTTTCAGGTGGATACCCACTGATACTAGCACCATTTGTTGAAGAGACTGTCCTTTCCTCATTGAGGGGGCTTGGAGTCCTTGTTAAAAATTATTTGACCGTATATTCGAGAGTTTATTTCTGGGCTCTCTATTCAGTCCCATTGGTCTATCTATCGGTCCTTGCTGCAGGACAATAATACACTGTTTTGATAGTAGTAGCTCTGTAGTAAGCTTTGAAATCAGGAACGAAAGTCCTCTAACTCTGTCCTTCTTTTTTCAAAATTGTTCTGCCCATCCTCCAATGTTTTGATTATCAGTGCTCATTTTTATCCTGGCCTTATTAACATCTTTCAGATAAACACTTCATGGAACCACAATGTGGGCAACTTTTCTTCAAACTATGCTTTTTTCTGCTTAGCTATAATTTGTCTTTTCGAAGTTCTTAAGAAAGCTGTTTACCTGCTTTCATTCAAATGACACACAAAGAGTGATGGTACAAACTGTTAAAAAAAATGTAGGTAAATTGAACTTTATTCTTGTCTCTGAAAACTCACTACTATGTAAAAAGTTGAGTCTCCTGTCAACCTTGGGTCAAGTGATTTAACTTTTCTGTGCCTCCCTGCCCCTCACTGTGAGGCTGGAGGGTAGTCTGTTCAGGATGTTGTGACAACTAGTGAAACAGAATCTGTAAAATGCCTGGAATACTTTGAGAGAAAAGTGTCTTGAACATTCAAGGAAAAGCACTATCACAAAACTCCTGAATCAGTGCAAACATAAATTTCCCCAGATGATTTCATGGAATATTGCAGCTGGCACATTCCATTTTCTACAAATCCTGAGATTGCCTGAAATCTAGGACAAGCACTCTTACTATAAGTTATAGTATGCAATTTTGTTATGAGAAAAGTACCATCTAAAGAAAATCAAGCATGAATCGTGTATACTGCAATCTAGACACCGAGAATGCCAGGGCAAGTCCAGGCTGCAGGGCTGAGGTGTGAAAGAGTATGTCATGTTTTTAAGTCAACTTGGATGCCTAGCTCTCTCCTTAATGTTTTAATTTTTTAAAGTTTTATACACACACACACACACACATATACACACGCACACACACAATTTTAAAAAACAAATGTTCCACAAGGCTTATTATGGGAGGAAAAAACTGTCCCTCGATCACTCCTCTAGTTTCCTCATCCCAATGACAATGATTTTATTTTATGTTCTAGATGTCATTTAATGACTTCCTGCTATAAATGGAAGCGTTGCTACCTTACTCATGCCTCTCTTCCCTCCCCACCACATCTGTATTTTCCTTGTCACTATTCTCTAAACGGAGTTGCATGGTTTGATCAATAGTCCACTTTTACACTTCTGTGATTTGGACAATATTATTTACAGCTGAGCCATATAGTGTACTAGAATTGCTCTTCTTTTCTTGTATAATTTTTCATTTTTTTGGTATATATGCTATATATACACACACATTTGGTTTAAATTTCTATATTCTTGATTCAACCCAAAAGGATTTGGTATGGCTCCTTCTGCAGTGTCTTTCCCGGGACACCTGCCTCACCAGCTGCCCTACCTGCCCCGGCTGCCCAGGCTGAACCCGACCGCCCTGAGACGCTGCCCTCCACCCCCACCCCTAGAGGTCCAGTTACCTTTATTGCTTCATAAATGACTTTTACTATTGGTCTGATTGATTCTGGAATCTGGATTAAAATAAAATCCATACATGGCAATTGATTCATATGTCCCTTAAATCTCTCTTAATCTATACACTGCCCTCTCCCCTGAATCTTTTGGTTTTCTTTGCAAAGTATTCAATGAGGAAACTGGGTACTTTGTCCTTAGAGTTTCTTGCAGTCTGGATTTTGTGATTACATTCCCATGGTGTCCTCTGATGGGTTACTTTGTCTCTTATAGTTCCTGTGACTGGGTAGTTGGATTCAGAGTCTGAATAAGATTGAAGTCTTTTTTATGCCTATGCAAGCAAATATATATTCTGTCTTCTCACCTTTGCATAAAAATCTGTGATTGCTTCTTCAATAGACTTTCAAATAATTGTCCTTATTTCAGATCTGCTTTCACACCCACCTCTGGGGGGTTCTGGGTGGTTGGTGGGGAGTGGTCTGGGCTGCAACTCAGCCAGCTCTGGGCTGTCCTCACCACTGGCTCATGCCAGTGTTCTTGGGTCTGCTAAGTCCATTGCCATTGTCCCTTCTGTGTGACAGCTTCCACGTTCTGCTGCTGACGTCTCTCCCTTCTCTTTGTCCTGGTGGGCTACGAACCCTACCCCCTTGTTATTTCACTGCCCTCCTCCTGCACTGGAGTGGTTTCAGTAGGGAGCAGGTGTGAGTGTGTGGGCTCAGCCACCGTCTTTACCAGGAGCTGCTGCTGCTTCTCCATCAGAGTTCCTCAAGCAGCCAAGAACACCTGGGCAGATGTGCCCAAGGCAGCACCCTCTTTCTGCCAGCCCTGGCTTTGGATGCTCAGACCGGGGTTGCCTCCGTCCCTTCCAGGAGCTCATGCAGGGACCTGGAAGAAGCCGTCTTTAATGCTGCCTCACAGTTTAAGGAGAATTCTATTTTCTCTTCAGTGGCCACTGTCTACTTTCTGGTCCCTTTGCCCAAGTCTCTAGTTCTCTTGATTTTTTCCCAGCCAACCATTTGAGGATCATAGATCTTTTCCTGGCAAATTCTTAGGGTTTTTTCCTACATCTAATCATGACTGTTATCCTAACCCTGACCCTAACCAGGGCACGTGGCCAAGGGTTTTCCCATTTACGGTTTACTTGGGCATTGCATTCACTTATCTGTCGTTCTCTCTCCTACAAGCCTTTATGTACAAGTAAGCTTTGTGCTGAATCATTATGTTTATGCTAATTTTGGAGAGAGTGAAATATTTCTTGATCTTGACATGTGTCATCAGAGCAGTCATTCATGCTTTGCCAGTACAGAGGTTGGGCTCTGGTCATAGGTTCTCCAACCAATCTGATTTCTTGCTTTCACTGATTTCATATACTGTTAAGTTCCACTGGAGTTAACACTGGTAAGAAGTGTTTTATTTACTTTGCCGTTAATTTGCATTTTCTTCTGCCTTAACTATGCAATCTTAGCAACACTATTCAAGCGTTTGTCATTACAAAGTTTCCATAAAGTTCTTCTGCTAAAAGTTCCCCCAAGATTTAGAAAGTAAACACACTGTCAACTGGTATCAGAAAAGCTCACACTCTCACGTGGAAAAGGCTAAAGCAGTGCCCTCCTCTCCACCGTGCTGTTGCTGTGTAAGTCTTACGTAATTAAGGTTAGAGCCCAGCTTGACTTTTCAGTACTTTTCCACCTTTTCTTTAAGAGAATTGATCTAAAAAGTATCATTGGGAAAAGAAATACAGGAAGACTACTAGAATAATTTTCTTCCAGGAATGGAGGGTTAGAGATATTTAGGATTTACACACACACACACGCGCGCGCGCGCACACACGATTTATTCTCAACAAGGGGCACTGAGTGAGACGTTAACACAATTTCTATTAACAGTAATGAGAATCGTGTAAGTGAGTCTCCATTCATGGCACTGGAAATTTACCCCGTAGGGTCCACTTAAATTTGAGCTGTTGAGCGTGTGAAATGTTCTTTTGTGGGCAATAAGGCACCGAGAAGCAGCTACATGTTTTCCTAAACCTGCCCACCCACCAGGATCCACCTGCGTAACCCTTCAGCTTTTCTTCCTGGAACCCAAATACAGTGTACACCTTGCTGACGGGGACAGGCGACCCCACAGCTCTCTATTTTCCTGCAAAAGCCACGGAACAGCTGCATTTTTTGTGGGGAAATCTGACCCTGACACTGTAATTTCCTCCTTTTGGGTGTTTTGATTAGAAATCTTCAAACTAATATAGAGCATGACTTCTGCTCCTCTATTTCTATACTTGGTGCCGTATTTACAGAATAGTGTTTGAAAACGAAGTTTCTTGCTACAGATAAACAGTCTTTCTTCTCCACACCCAACTCCAACACACGCACGCACACACAGGCACACGCACGCACACGCTGGCCAATTGCTGGGTGGAGTGCTGGTCTTAGGGATTTCTTCCCTTTCTTTAGTTTATGTAAATGCAGAGTTACGCCATTTAGTTTCTAATATATATTATACATAATGAAATATTATTCCGCCATAAAAGAATGCAATCCTGTCATTTGCAGCAGGATGTGCCTGCTGGTACTACCAGCGCCCGTGTGGACGGTGGCTTTGAAGTAATCCTTCTATTTTGACTGAAAAAAAATTTCATATTAATGTGATGTCTTACATTCATGGTCTAGCTCTGCGTCGAGCTTTAAGACTTAATTGAATTGGAGGTCTCAGAAGAGATCGCCAATCGCAGGACGCGAGCCCAGTCACAGGGAAGTGACAGCTCCGGCGGATGGCAGCTGACGTGGCCGGATTCCGCTTCCGCTCGGGGCTGCGACTGCGGGGTGCTGCTTTGTGCCCGTAACGCCTCTGCAGTTACAGCTGGGGTGCCCTCCGACTCGCCTCGCGTCCGTGTAAAGAGAGTGAGAGAATTTCTCATTATTTGGCTTAAATTCAAACAACATGCTCCTATCTACCGTTGGAACAGAGGCTGCTTTGGCTGTGGGACGCTGGCGAGTGTGGACGCTGGTGAGTGTGGACACTGGCGTGATATGAAGACCGTGGGTCTTCAGGGATGATGTGAGTCCCATTCTCTGCAGACCCTCTACAAACAAGTCCAAACGGGGCAAGCCCCACAAATCGGTTACAGAATAAACTGTTCTCCAGGTGATCGTCTAAAACTAGAATGGGGTCTTTGCTCAACGCACCTGGGTGTGAGGAATTGCAGGTCGGTTTTTGTAGGTGCTGCCTCAGAATTCTTCCGTGATGGATCGATGTATCAACTCCCTGAATTCTGCTGGGGTAATTAATTTTTAAGTTGGGTTTGGGACTACCGCATTATAAATGTATCCATCCATCCATTCATCCATTTATAGTCAAATAATCACACGGCTGGATGGGTAATTACGTGAGTGGTGAGTGTTGCCACGGGGAGAGGCAGCGCGCTGCCGTGGGGCCCACGCCGGGCACGTGCGAGGTCTCCCTGAGGAAGCGATGACTGAGCTGAGATTTTGGGGGTGAGAAGGTAAACAGCAGACATCTAATCTACACGTTCACTTCCCTTCCTGGCCTCTCATTGACCCCCACTGGTTCGAATGCAACTGAAGGGTGACCACAGCCGGGGACACTGCCCTGCCAGTAACGGCCAAGGCCAAGTCCTGGGCACTGGGGAAGCTGCGGCTCACCGGGGAGGCTGCACACAGCAGGCTCCAGGCCAGCAGCCGCAAGAAGTGACCCCAAGGAGGGCACACTCCCATTCTGGGGACAGGGGCTCGTGTGTGCGGTGTGGTGGGCGGGACGTGGTTTGATCCATGTGTTTTCTATTGACTCTGACTTTCCAAATATTTGCCTCCGTTCTCATGATAGCTGCTACCATCATTCAGTCTCCTGCCAACGTTCTTGGTTTACTCTTTCCCCTTTGTCCAGAATTCTCTTCCACCACTCCGCTTAGTTCATCCCTACGCACCCTTTAAGCCGGAGCTTCGGCACCTACTCCGTCTAGAAGACTTGCAAGGATGACTTAGAGCCACGGCCTTGGACTCCAGAACATCCTGTGCACATCTCGGGCCTCGTGAGGAGCATTTCCCTACCCCCTCGAATTAGGCACGACTATGACCTGCTTTGGCCAATAGGATGTGAGAGGAGTCGTTGTCAGTTACTGCCGGGCGAAGCCTGTAAGAGCTAGTCCACATTTTATTAGTGTCCCGTGGCTGCTGTAACTAAGTGCCACAAACTGGGTGGCATAACACAACAGAAATTCCTCGTGTCACAGTTCTGGTGGGCAGAAATCTGAAGGGAAGGGGTGGGCAGGGCCGCACTGCCTCTGAAGGCTCCGGGGGAGGGTCGTTCCTGCCTCTCCTGGCTTCTGGTGGCTCCCAACCATCCTCGGCACTTTCGGTTTGTGGACACATCACTCCAGCCCCTGTCCTTGTCTTCACGTGGTGTCTACCCATGTGTCTGGGTCTCTGTGTCTCCTATACTTATACAAACACCAGCCGAGTCAGACGGAGGACCCACCACGTGCAGAACGACTTCACCTTAATTAATTATATACCTGCGACAGCTCTATTTCCAAATAAGGTCACAGTCTGATGAGCCGGGGTCCGGACTTCAACGTATCTTTTGAAGGACACAGTCTGACCCCTAACAATGACTTCCCATGAGTCCTTTCTCTTGCTACAAAACCCAGCTCCACCGGCTTGTGCCCCTGAATTAGGACAATGTTGAGCAGAGCCCAAAGTTGGACATGTAGCAAAGAACAAACCTTTTTTTAAAAGCCACTGAAGTTGTTTTTTGATTGTTTATTAACACAACCAAACTTAGCTTGTCCTAACTGACAAGCCAAAATAAATCTCAATAATATGCTTTTATGTTTATTTGTTGGTTTATAACTTTGCATAATAGCTGTTAACTCACATGTCAGAGTGTGCTAAGGACCCTTCAATATCCATTCTCTCCTTTCCCCCTGCGAGTTGTAGGTGCAGCTCGACCTGGCCCTGCAATTGGGAGCTGGCCGTGGGGCTGTGAGAAGTAAAACGTGACATTTCTGGGTCACGTCCTTGAAAAGGCACGTCCTGCCCTTCCTCCTTGCCTGGCTGCCCCTGTGCTGGGTGGGGAGCCAGGTTCCCCCAAACAGACCAGAGCACAGCAGGAGGGATGGAAGGGCAGGTTCCAGGAGGACCCGTGGAGTAAAGACCCCTCCTGCCCTGCGTCACCCCCACCCCCAGGCTGCTGCTCACGAGAAAAAAGCGGTTTTATGGGTCCCCCGTGGCCACTGTGCACTGTGACCCCCTCACTCCACTGCCTGGCTCCCACCCACCTGTGCACCCGCCACGGCGAGGGAAGGAGCACTGAATGTGCTTGGTTATTTCTATTAGAAGTTTTAGTCTTTCTTACGGTTGCCTTTGTGACTTTAAATAAAAAAAACACGCTTAAACCTCTATTTCTTGTTGCGTCAACCTGACTTCCCCATTTGTCAGAGGGAGATATTAGCACTCCCACCTTCCCTTCCACGCCGGAGTTCTGGCAGCTGCGATTCTGCGGGTTGTTAACATTTACATTACGTCCCACAACCACAAACAAGTTTGTTCAGGTGCATCCCCAAAGTTTAAAAGGAAAAGGCTGTGTTTATGTGCTCTATAAATACTGCTCAGCCGGGGCCCAGCAGTGCTCTGGAGCCGTCTCCCTCTCCTGGGCCCAGAGTCCCCGCGAGTCCTTGGCCACTTACACCAGCTAGAAATGGACCCAAGTCTTCAGTGATGGCGATTCCATCAGATCAATCGATGCATTCCTCTCCCTGTGCGCTAAGTGTCTACCGTGGACCCGCACTTTCCTAGGGTGTGGGCTTGCGCCAGGGAACGAACCAGCCCCAGTCCTGGCCCTCCCAGAGTCTACTGTACACTGTGAAGAGATGCAATTAAAGATCTAGAAGGGCGGGCGCGGTGTCTCAGCCCTAAGCCCAGCACTTTGGGAGGCCGAGGCAGGAGGATCTCTTGAGCCCAGGAGTTTGAGGTTGCAGTGAGCTGTGAGGAGGCACTCCAGCCTGGGTGACAGAGCGACCCTGTCTCTAGGTAAAACAAAATACAGGAGGCGTCGATATACACGCTAAGGAGACAGCACAGCAAGGAAGACGCAGGGCGGCTGAGTGCGGTGTTCAGGGCGGGGAGGACCTCGCTGAGAAGGTGGCTCTGCGTGAAGACCAGAAAGAGATGGAAGCACACAACCCACAACCCGTGATGGGGGAGGAGCGTTGCAGAGAGGGGGCGGGCCAGGCCATGGGGACAGTAGGGCAGGTCACCGAGCCTGAGATGGGGGACTGGAGTGCTGGCAGGGTGCTGTGGAGAGAGGCCCTGCAGGGCAGGGGCCCGAGGGCTGGGCTGGCGCCAGGGTCTTCACGCATCGGGCTGGGGTTGCAAGAGAGCTAGGCCGACGCGGGATGTGACACCACGGAGAGGTCGGGGTGCTGCGTCCCAGGGTGCGGGTGCGAAGCTTTGCGCCATTGCAATGGAGGGACAAGAGGAGCTAGGAGGGCGGAGAGGGAGACCCAGCAGGGCTGGGCCGGAGGCGTTTCGGGGACAGCCGCGTTAGGGACAGGTAGAAAGGGATGGAGGTGAGCCCAGAGAGGTGAGGGTCGGGGCCTGCTGGCACCTGGGAGGAGCGCGAGCCATAGAGCCACAGGTGGGGTGGAGCCCACGGCTCGCGGAGCCTCCGGGCTGGATTTGGGGCAGTTCTGGGGACACTGTGTGACCGGGAGGCTGGACGGCAGCAGCTCAGTCCCGGTGGGGTCCGAGGACACCCAGGGCTCTGTCCCCGAGTGCGAGCAGAGGCTGAGGACATTCCCAGACAGGCCCGCGCTGGTTTCTACGGTTTTATCGCAACGGTGTGATTTAATTGTTTTGTAAGCCCATTTCATACACCTGTAGGAAGTAAGTGTTCTTTCCACTGAATTTAGGTTTCTACTTTGAAACACGAATAACAGCAAGTTGCTGCCAAACTAGGTGTGAGGGAGCGGTGACAGGGACCACCGAGTCTGGCGGGATCCGCGTTTCCCGGGGCTTCCCTCCGGCCTTCAGCCCTGCTCCCGCCTCCTCTCTCACCCTCTCTTTCCGTTTCTCTCCCATGCCTGCGCCGGCCTAGGGACAGCAGCCTCCTGCCATCTGCCCTGGACGTCCCCTTCCCTCTTTCCTGTGTGCTCCACCACTCTGTTGCTGACTCTGTTCCTGACACTGTGGTGAAAGGCGAATAGAGCCTTTTGGAGTCACCTCCCACGCAGGCAGGTCCCAGCCCTGTCGGTGGCAATCTACTCAGCATTTGTGAGCCTCAGTGAACCATCTGCAAAATGGGCACCATCATAATGAGTACCTTTCCGGGCAGAAGAGAGAACGACAGTGTTAGCAGGGGAAACTAGTCTCGTTGGCGTCCTGGGGCTGCCTCCTTCGGGCTGTGTGACTGTGACAAGGGACTGGCACCACAGTGTCCTCACTTCCTCAAGAGCAAAATATTTGCAAGGATCGTCGTGTGCCTAAAGCACCTCTCGGGGTGCCTGCCGTGATCATGTTTATACTGGGAATGGCCCGGAAGGAAATACTCCACACACTGTGGTGGTGTTATAGGGAAGTTTTGCTTAATTTTTTTAAAATGAAGTACACCATAAATATATACGATTTTTATTTGTCAATCAAAACCAAGATGTGAATAAAAAATTTTTCCCAAGTTGTCTGTAGTGATTAAGCATTACTTGACAATATCAGGAAAAACATTGTAAAATAACAGTAACGACCAGTTGTGTCTGCGTAGCCGCCCACACTGCTTACCCTGAGGCCTCACCTCTAAAACTTGCACTTATTACTAAAGTAATAAAGTAATGAGGTATGTAAGAATCGACTTTTTTCCCTAACTTAAAGAAAAAAAAGATTGCTAGACACAATTATATGCTGCAAAATATTAGATTGAAAGTTCAATAACCGAATGTTTGTGATACCCCGGCGGCCAAACTGCCTCCGAGACGAGCTGGGCTGTGGCGAGGGGACATTTCTGTTGGTAAGAGGAGGCCCCCTGGGACGCGTGCTGGCTTAATTGGCCTTCCCCGGATTCTGATCACTGTTCAAACCCGCCAGAAACATCAGCAGACTCTTGCCAGAGCTATTTGCTTTGTAAATGGGAAGTTATTTCTGTCTAAAAATATGCAAAATACATTAGAAGGTAATTGCAAGCCATTCAGGATTTGAGAAACTTACTTTGATGACTTTTAATGGCAAAATATACTATCTTCCGTTGGGCATGAGTTTATTTTGTTAGTAATGCTAATTGTTCCAACAGCCCTAAATGGCTCCAAAAACCTGGCAAACACTTGTCTAATACCTCTAAGCAGATGGACAAATTTCTAATTAAATCTAAATTTATTCTTTATCTCTAACTTCCTTCAGAGAAACACACGGATCTTAGCGCACTTTGACTTTGCTGTGAACCCTCCTGCCTCAGCCTCCCCTTCATCGCTGCGTCTGGAGCTGGGCTTCTCACCCTTTCCACAGGAAGGATCAGCGTTATTACTTTTTAAGAATTTCCCAATCAGCTTAGGAATAGCACTGATTTAGAACTTCCGTTTGGTCATTTTTAAAATTCACAAAATTTAGTCTTAACTAGTTTCTCCTTCCTTCCTTCCTTCCTTCCTTCCTTCCTTCCTTCCTTCCTTCCTTCCTTCCTTCCTTCCTTCCTTCCTTCCTTCCTTCCTTTCTTCCTTTGTTTCTTCCTTCTTTCCTTCCTTCCTTTCTTTTTTGTTTTTTTGAGATGAGGTCTGCCTATGTCACCCAGGCTGGTCTCGAACTCCTGGGCTCAAGCAATCCTCCCACCTCAGCTTCCCGGGTAGCTGGGACTACAGGTGTGTTTCTTCTTTTTAAAAATTAACAAAAAGAAATTGGTCAGTAGTTAGATTTATCAACTTCTTTTTTTTTTGTTTGCCAATTTCTTAGGTTCCTATTATATTCGTATACTTGCCTCCTTTCTTTTGTGTTTACTTCTTGCTGAAGCACATTTTTTTGGTAGTTTTCTTTCTCTCTCCAGGGAGGGTTCGGGGTTAGTAGATTCTTAGTCTTTATAAGCCTGGGTATGTCTTTGTTCTGCCTTTACTCTTGAGTGCTAGTTTGGATACAGAAATTGCAGGCTGGGAGCGTCTTTCCTTCAATATTCGGATGATATGACTTCATCGTGCGCGGCACCTGCTGTGTCGGATTTGAAAAGTGCTCGCATTGTAATTGCATATAATCTGAGTTTTCTTCTCTTTAGTCTTGGTATTCTTTACTTGCACTACTGTGTGCCTAGGTGTGGGTTTATTTTTATTTGTCATCACCAGCATCCAGTGTTAGCTTTTTTACTGAGGATGGTCAGCCTTCAATTCTGAAAAATTCTCAGCTATTACCCCTTTGAGTAATGGCTTCTGTGCCATTGTGTCTGTTCTTTACTTCTGGAGTGTTTGAGCCTCTTAATCTATCTTTTGTGTCTCTTTTGCCTTTTATGTTTATCATTTTGTTTTTCTCTGCTGCATTTTGATAAATTCTTAACTATCATCTTCTAACTCACGAATATCCTCTTTACCTATATCAATCTAGAGTTTATTTTGCCTATTGAGTTTTTATTTTAGTGACTATTTTTTCATTTCCTGGCTTTCTCATCTATCCTTTTCGTATTGATGTGTGCATGATTTATACTTGCCTATTTTTGCTTCCCAGTTTCTGGCTCATCACGGCAAAGTGGGTGCATGAACAGCCCAAATTCTTCACCCTTCCCTGAAGCCTCCCCCTCGGCCAGACCTGCAGTTCTTCTCCCTAAAGAGGTGGTGTCTACTGCCCTGTTCCTTCAATCAGGGTTGATGCTGTGACTTGCTTTGGCTACAAGAATGCAGTGGGAGTGACAATGGTCCGGTTCTTAACTTCAGCTTCACGGCGTGCAGACATGTGAGGTGGCCCGGCTAAGACCAGCAGAGCCACCCAGCCACGTGAGCAAGGAGTGCTTATTTTTTATGCCCTTGAGGTTTACATGGTTTTGTTATTGTTGTTATACAGCATTATTGTGGCAACAGGTAACTAACATGCTCTTTTCTTGGATCTTATGACTTCCTTTAACTCTCTGAATCTTATGCATATGTATTTTAAAGTCATTTTGGGATTTACTTTTACCATTTCATTGGGAGTGATCGTATCCCTTGATTGTCAGCTTTGTTCTGTGCATTGCTTAGGTCATATATATTTTGAAATTTTAATTGTAGCCTCCTCTCTAGAACTTTTCTCCCTGATTTCTCTGAATTCACTTCCTCTGCCCCTGCAGTCCTGATCCAGGTCTTCTACTGGGGGGCCTATTTCTTGCTTATATTGGGGGTGTTGCAGATCTAGCCACCGAGCCAGAAAGTGACTTGGCCCAGTTCCGTCGAGGTACCTTCTCCCCTTCTTCCCACCCTTGCAGACATGACAGTCCCTGGACACAATTAGGTTTTCAACAGCCCGGGTTTGTGGTTGGCAGAGCCCAATCTCAACTCCTGAATTGAGGATGGCGTCCATTCCCTCCCACCCATGGGTGCTTCCAGGCCTGTCACTACTGCACAGGAGTGGGGCTCTCAATTGCCTCTGAAGGTTTCTGGATGGAAAGCCTGCTCCAGGTCCACTCATTATGTCTGGCTTTTTCTCTTCCTTTTTATTCTTTCTTTTGTTTTGGGGGGGCATCCATATAGACGTTCACTTTATATTTGAACTTGGCTACAGTTTTCAAAAATATATTTAGATATGTTTTAGTGGCTGCTTTCACTTCAAGGCAGAGTAGAACACTTTTCCTCCCACTAAGTGCAACTGAAAATGCTAGTCATTACACAGAAAACAAGTATAAGAAGACTCTGAATGATGGGGAGAAGAAGGTAGATGCCTGGGGATGTTGGGACTCAAGGAATGACACAGGGATGCATGCTCTGGGTCTTCTTTTTGCCTCTAATATCCCAGACGTGGAACTGAAGAAGCTGACAACCAAGAAATACCCATTGGCACAGACAAAAAGCCCTCTAGTCAGAGCACCAGGAGAAAAGCAGTCTAACAAAACAGAAAACTTTTAGAATAACTGCTCTTCTTCAGAAAAACATGACATAAAAGACATAAAAGACATAACCTACAGATTCAAGATGCTGAGTGAACCCCAAACAGAATAAACCCAAATAAATCTACACCAAGACATAGCATCATCAAATTTCTGAAAACTAAAGACAAGGAAATAATCTTGAAAGCAGCAATAAAGAAGAAGCACCTTACCCAGAGGAAAAAACCAATTTTTATGACTTGGATTTTTTTATGAGAACCCACGGAATGTTTTTCAAGTGCTGAAAGAAAGGAACTGTCAACGGAGAATCTTACATCCAGTGAAAATATCCTTCAGAAATGAAGAGGAAATCATGACAGTCTCGGATGAGGGAAACTAAGATAGTTTGTCTCCAGCAGACCTACTCCAAAAGAATGGCTAATGGTAGTGCTCTAAACAGAAAGGAAATAATAAAAGAAGGAATATTGAACTATCAGAAAGGAAGAAAAAGGTAAGTAAAAATCTGAGTCAATGCTATAGACTTTATATCTCCTTGACTTTTCTAAATCATGTTTAACAGTTGAAGCAAAAATTAAAGCACTGTTTCATGTGATTCTAAAGATATGGAGAGGAAATACTTAAGATAATTGTAAGCAGAAGAAAGTAAAGGATATAAAGGGAGATAAGGTTTTTATACTTTATTTGAACTGGTAAAATGATCACACTGATAGACAGTGATACACTAAAAAGCATTGTAGATAAAATGAAATCAAATTCTAAAAAGTGTTCAAGCAACCCACAGGAAGGCATGAAAAAGAAAAGAGAGAAACAAAAAACCAGAGAGAACAAACAGGAAATAAAAGACATGAGACCTAACATATGAATGATTACACTAAATGTAAATTGTCTAAATTAATAATTAAAAGATAGAGATTGACAGAATGAATTAAAAGGCCTGACATAACTATAAGCAGTCTACAAGAAACTTACTTCAAGTGTAGCACAGTTAAAAGGACAGAAAAAAATATATCATTAATCAAAGGAAAGCAGTAGTGGCTATATGAGTATTAGATAAAGTAGACTTCAGAGCAAAGAAAATCATGAGGTGGGGGGACATTATATAACGATAAAAGGCCAATCCACCAAGAGCCCTTAGCTGTTCTAAACATGTATGGGTGCACTTCTCATGGGAGAAATAAATAAATAAATAAATACAATAAATATGTATGTACCAAACTACTGAGTGGCAAAATATGTGAAGCAAAAACAGAACTGGAAGGAGAAATAGACAAATCCATAATTATTGTTGGAGACTTCAACACCACTATCTCAACAATTTATAGAAAATTATAGAAAAATTAGACAGCAAATAAGAAAGCATATAGAAAAATTCAGCAAATGCCATCAAACAACAACAAAATGTAATCAGTATTTATAGAAGCCTCCACCCAGCAACAGCAGAAAACACATTCTTTTCAAGTTCCCATGGAACATATATCAAAATAAACCACATACTGCACCATAAAATAAACCTCAACACATTTAGAACTGAAATAATAGCGTGTGTTCTCAGACCACAATGGAATCAGATTAGAAATCAATAACAGAAAGCCAGAGGAAAATGCTCAAACACTTGGAAACTAAACAACATACTTGTAAGTGGGGAGAAAATATCAAACAAATACAAAATACACTGAATTGAATGAAAATGAAAACACAACATACCCAAATTTGTGGGACACAGCTAAAGCATGCTGAGAGGGAAATGTGGAACATCAAATGTGTATGCATTAGAAAAAGCAGACAAGTATCAAATCATTAATATAAGCTCCCATCTCAAGAACCTAGGAAAAAAGTAAAATAAATCCAAAGCAAGCAGAAGAAAAGAAATAACAATAAGCAGAAATCAATGAAATTGAAAACAAAAACAACAGCGAAAAATCAGTGAAATAAAACCTGTTTTATGAACAGATCAATCAAATTAACAAATCTCTAGTAAGCTGACAAAGGAAAAAAATAGAAAATAATTGCTGATATTGGGAATGAAAACAGGGGCCTACAAACACAACAGGCATGAAAATGGTAATAAGGGAATTCTACACACAACTCTATACCCATAAATTTGGCAACTTAGATGAAATGAACCAATTCCTTGATAAAAAAACAGACTGCCACAACACATCCAATATGAAATGAATAAAGTGCATAGCTCTATAACTATTCAGTAAATTTAATTCATAGTTTAAAAATTCCCATAAATTACATCTCTAGGCCCAGATGATTTCACTGGAGATTTTCACCAAACGTTTAAAGAAGAATTAATTCTACACAATCTATCTAGAAAACAGAAGGTGAAGGAAATACTTTCTAATATTTCATCAAGCTAGTATTACCTTGGTGCCAAAACTAGACAGTACAAAAGAGATAACTACAGACCAGTATCCCTCATGAATATAGATACAACAATCCTTAACAAAATATTAGCAAATAAAATTCAACAATATATGAATTTCTCTCCAAATAAATGTAAATGTTTACCACAATTCCTTTCAAAATCTCAGCAAGTTTTTTTGTAGATATATATAAGATTATAAAATTGATACTGAAACACAAAGGAACTAGAATAGCTAAAATAATGTTTTAAAAAAGGAATAAAATGGGAAGAGTCAGTCTACCCAATTTCAAGACTTTTATAATGTACCTACAGTAATCGAGACTGCATGGCATTGGTAGAGGGATAGACATGTGGGTCAATGGAACAGAACAGATAACCCAGAAACAGACCCCAGACAAATACACACTACTGGTTTTTGAAAAAGGTGCAAACATAATTTAGGGGAGGAAAGACAGCCTGTTAAACAGATGGTGCTTGAGCCACTGAACATCCATAGGTAAAAAAATAAACCTCAGCCTCAACCTCATAATCTATACAAAACAGATCAAGGATTTAAATGTAAAATGTAAACTAAAGGTTTTAGAGAAAACGTATGATAAACTCTTTGCAACTTAGGACCATCTAAAGCGTTCTTAGATTCTAGAATAAAAGTATGACCCTATAAGAGGAAAATTAGATAAATTGGACCTCACAAAAATGAAAATTTTTACTCTATGATCAATCACATCAAGAGGATGAAAAGGCAATTTACGGAAGTTGAGACTATAGTTGCAAACCACATATCTGGAATGGACTAGTATCTAGAATACACAAAGAGCTTCCAAAACCCAACAGTAGAAGAAAAAAACAATCCAACAAGAAAATGAGCAAAAGACATAAAGAGACATTTCACCCAAGAGGACATACAGATGGCAAATGAGCACCTGAAAGTATGTTCAACATCATCAGCCACCAGGGAAATGCAAATTAAAATCACAATGAGATATGATATTAGTACGTCTATCAGAATAGCTGAAATAAAAAATAATGACACCACCAAATGCTGGCGAGGATGAGGAGACAGTGGATCACTTAAACTTTGCTGGTAGACATGTAAAATGGTACAACCACTTGGAAAAACAGTCTGACAGTTTCTTAAAAAAACTGTCCCTGCAGCTACTATATGACACAATAGTCTCACTCCTGGGCATTTATTCCAGAGAAATAAAGACTTACGCTCACATAAAAACCTATATATGAATGTTTATAGCAGTTTTATTTGTAACAGCCCTAAACTGAAACAACTCAGATATCCTTCAGCAGTGACAGCCGAGCAAGCGATGGCACACCGCGCCGTGAGACACCACACCGCGCCGTGGGACACCACTCAGCAGTAAAAAGGAAGGACCCGTCATGTACGGAATAACCTGGATGGATCTGCGGGGAATGATGCTACATGAAAAAGCCAATCTAAGGTTACATACTCTATGATTTCACTTATATAACATGGTTGAACTGACACAATGATAGAACTCGAGAACAGATTGGTGGTTTGGAGGGGTTAGGGATGGGTGGGGGCAGGAGGAACAGCAAAGGGGGAACAGGAAGGAGCCCTGTGGGGTTGGAAATGTTCCTGTGTCTTGGAGCTGTCCCCGTGCTGGCATCCGGGCGGTGGAGTTGTTCCATCGTCTTGGGAGATGTTGCCATGGAGGAACCAGCCAAAGGGTGCATGGGATCTCTCTGGATCATTTCTTACAATTGCGTGTGAATCTCAAAATTAAAAGCTTAAAGATACTTTGTCTATACTGCTGGGTTTAGAGCGGGATGGAGAGATCGCAGTGTGAGCTCACATTGTCATTTGACTAGAAGCAAACACACATAGGAGTAAAATATGGCAGTAAATCAAATTGTCTGAAAAGGTGCACAATGTGGGGACCAACCTATCGGTGCAGAGGAAAACGCCTGGCTCTAAGTGGCTTACCGCTAAATTATCTGCTCTCTGCCGAATGACTTCTATGAAACCATTATGGAATACAAGGGTCTAGAAATACTATTCCATTCACACTCACAGACAAATAGTCTTTCCCACACAAAATGTGAAAGTTGTGAAATAAAAGAATGAAATAAGAAAAAAGCGTAAGCCCTTATGATGATCTTTCTTGTTAGAACCTAGGCTCTTTGAAGGTGGATTCCACGCTCCAGTTAGGCAAAGGGTGTGCTGAGTTCTCTCCATAAATGTTTTTTCACCTCGGACAGTGATTCTGGGGTCGGGACTATCCATCTCCCCGTGAATCTCGGCTCACAGACAAAAGCACTCTTCTTTCTCTTCCTTTAATCTTTCTGTTTTTAATGCAATGAACGTTATATTTAATATGGAATCCAAGAAGGCTGTAAAACAGATGAAAATCTGTTTTACTTTAATTCCAGTGTGCAGCCACTGCCCTCTCCAGCTACATTTCCCATCGCACTGGAATTTAAAATTCTAATCCATTAGTTTTAGAAACTCCTGTGGACCCCTGCGCCGTTTGCAGGGAAACCCTCTGCAGTTTTTCTTCCGTTCTCCTTTTCTCCTTCTCCTTCTGCATCTTCTTCTCCTCTTCTTCCCCCCTCTCTCCCTCTCTTTCTTCCTCCTCCCGCTTTTCCCTTTTCCTGGGAGACGGAGATTTCTTTGTGCTTGGGGTGACTGATTGAATTTTACCTGAGCTAAATTATAGTCGCACATTCTGGTAATTGCAGAGGGCCACACAGAGAAACACAGCATTGGCTGCTGTTGCGCTGGGATTTCCCAGATGTATAATTTCAAATTGATATGAAAAAAAAGGCTTGCAATGCATTAATAATAGCGTAAAGTGTAACTCAGTTGGCCAAGGGTGAGCAGAGGCTTTATTTTCTTAGCTGCAAAACAAGCTACAGACCTCAGGTGACTAGCATTTATTGTTAGAATGGGTTTTCTATTGCAGACCTTCTGAAACACAGAACAGGAAAAGATTTACGCCGAATCCTGTGCTCATTCACAGCGCTCTGCACCATGCACTCAGAGAGCACATGTAAAATGTTAAAGCACTCGGCTGTTGTTATTTTTTTCCCTTTTTACTCAGTAGTTCAAAAAGCAGAGGTTTTTCTGTAATTCAAAAGCACCCATCCACATCTTGAGGAAGGAATGGGTCACCCGGGCTATTTCTTTTATATGGTGTCATTATTCTCCACCTAGCATCTGACAAATATCACTCTTGTGACGTCAAAAAACAAAAAAAAAGAAAAAGAAGGAAAAAGAAGAAAGAAAGAAAATCTGAAGGAAGCCATGTAGTTTTCTTAATATCTGAAGGCACTGGGCCGTAGAGCCTTATTTTATTTTAGAATGTCGTGTACGTGTCCATGTATGTACGGGCCAGAGAGAAGCACATGCGTGTTTCTGAATTGAGCCCACGTTACAGGGATGATGAAATTATGCAAAATTGTGTGCTAAACCCAGGCTCAGAGGATGTTTGCACGTGGCCAGGAATGTACCTGTGTGCTGTCCCTGTGCTCTGTACTGACACACAGACTGCGGGCTGTCCCTGCAGAGTCCCCGGAGAGCATCAAGAGAACAAGCTGTTGGCCGAAGCCAGCAACTGGGTAAAATACCAGCATTTCAGTAGCGCTTCACGGACTTCATTTCTTTGGTTCTTCCTAACAACTGGGGAGTAGCTTTATTTTTCCTATTTTGTGGTGGATGAGCTTCAGGTGCAGAGAGGTTGAAACTAAGACGGTGCCGAGGCTGGACAGGAAGCTGGATGTGTCTGGGGTACCAGCGGGGTCCTCCCGCTCCGCGGGGCTGGGCACGTCAAGCCTCACTCCAGGGGTCAGGCCGGCCCTGGCGTTTGCTTCCACCCAGGAGGTCTGGGCGCCATTGCACACTGCTCCTCGCCAGGCAACGGTGTGGCCGCGTGTGTGGGAAGCCTCTTCACCCTGATCATCTGCCCTTAGATGAGACATGAAAAGAGGCAGCAGGGAAGCCAGGGGCACTTCTGTATTGGCGCATCAGGGCACGCTTCTCTCCCATGGTTGGCACATGCTCAGGACTCCTTGTAGGTGGAACAGATCCTGGAGGTCCCTTGGCATATATGGGGCTCTGTGTTCTCCTTGTCCCCAAGGAAAGGCAGCCTGGGCACTTATTTTTATCAAGCTTCACATCCTTGGGAAGGGCACTGACTTCTTGTTGGGGACAAAACATGGTAACAGATGCCTGAGGAGCTGCTCAGAGCCCACGGTGTGGCTCATAGCATGGGCTTGTGTGAGGACATGGGATGGGGGGCCAGCCAGCTGGTGGAGGGCTGCTCCCCTTCCTCCTAGGTGTGTAGCCTCAGCTGGGTGGGGATGGACTTCCACCTCCCAGGGCTCCTAGAAGACTGGTCTGTGGCAGTCCCCTGGCTGATCCCTGCCTGACACCCCAAATTCTAGTGACCTTGTTCTTTTACCAGTGCTCTGCCCTGGTGCCCATCACCCTCATCTGAACTTGAGCTCGCTCAGGGCACAGGGTGAGGACTGCGACCCGTGGAATCCTGGCTCATAGGAGATTCTGGCAGATGGCTGGCCCTCCGCAGATGCTGGAGAGAATGCGGAATCCTCTGGAACCTGCAAGAACACCGCTGCGGATCACTCCTGCTGCTTCGCCTTCCTAACTCTTGGTTTCTTTTGTTTAGGCTCGACCTTGCAGAGCTGATTAAGGGCTTCATCAACATACGTGAAGCCATTAGTGGTAAGTGCTGAATGCACGTTAGCTCTCTCCCCGTGGAGCTATGCAAGAGGGTGCCATGGGGACACCATTGCACCCCAAGGGAGGAGTGACCAGCTCTTCCCAGGACTCTCAGGAGGACATTTGGTACCTATACCTTGAAATCAGGATGGCAGGATCTCAGGGTTACAACCTGCAGGATCACGCTTCATTAACTGTCCCGAACCCAGTTCACAGATCAAAACACGACTTGTGTAATTGTCACTCGTGTTTTCTGATCACGCAGATTAATAGAGCAACAACAGCCCTATTCTGCTAGGCAGGAGAGACCAGCTGCTCTCAAAAATGGTCCAGGGACCTCTGGGGGCCCCCAAGGGATTTTTTAGGGAATCTGTGAGATAAAAATTGTTTTAATAATTGTACTGAAATGTTCTCTTCTCTCACAAGTGTGTTCTGGAGCTTACGTGACACGCCAGACGGCAGCAGGTCCCATGCAGGAGAGATGAGAGTCCAGCCATTTTCTGTTAAGCCAGACTTCAAAAAGATATACAAAAAATTGGGAAACAATGCCACTCTTCTCATCGTTACTTTTTATTTTGGAAAAAAATAGTTATTTTTCCTAAAAAGTCATGGTAATATGTAATGAGTTTTCTATTGTTATTTTTTAATAAATTAGTAGATAGATTTCTCAGTTTTAATTTTTTTTTTTTTTGAGACAGAGTCTCACTCTGTTGCCCGGGCTAGAGAGAGTGCCGTGGCATCAGCCTAGCTCACGGCAACCTCAAACTCCTGGGCTCAAGCAATCCTCCTGCCTCAGCCTCCCAAGTAGCTGGGACCACAGGCATGCGCCACCATGCCCGGCTAATTTTTTACATATATTTTTAGTTGTCCAAATAATTTCTTTCTATTTTTAGTAGAGACGGGGTCTCGCTCTTGCTCAGGCTGGTCTCAAACTCCTGGCCTTGAGCTATCTACCCGCCTCGGGCTCCCAGAGTGCTAGGATTATAGGCGTCAGTTTTAATTTTTAATATGATAAATATCCACAGCTATAACCACACAAACCAAAGTTATTTGGGAGTTCTCAATAGTAAGATGTAGAAGGGTGCTGAGACCAAAATGTTTAAGACTCACATTGTAGAAGATTCTACAAGAACCCCTCGATCACCACGTGGTGCTCACAAGTTGTTTCCTCTCTTACTCCCTCTTGCTGAGGTGACGTCTCTGTCCTGATCCACAGGAGGTGCCAAAACCCAACCGCAGACACACCTGATGCCACAGTTGCCAAAGTCCCAGGCCACAGGAGCTGAGCAGCTCCCGGAGGGCCACCCCTCCTCTGACGTCCCCACGAGGCGGGAGTCCCAAGATCCCCACCTCCAAGGGGTGCTGCAGCTGTGTCCTGGGCAGCCACCACAGTCCACACTGTGGTCATGGTGACAGTTCCGTGTCAGCACCTCCAGGGAGCAGCTTGCTCACATGGCCTTCCTCTGGCCGAGCGCCCGGCTGCCCCTCGCAGGGTCTGCTCACAGCTGGAGCTCCCCTGCCAGCTCCTGGAGTCCCACTCAGGACACGGGTGGTGGGCCGGGCTCCGGTGAGAGATGGGCACCGACTCTCCTTGGAAGTTCTCCTGCTCCCACACGCTTCCCCCGAGGCTGTGGACCTCCGGCTGCATTTCCGCATGTCCCTCTCCTCTGCACCTCAGGGTGACACGCTCTGCCCTGGGACGCCTCCAAGATCTCTGGAAATGTTTGGCTCCCAGGAGAAGAAGGGCAAGATGGAAGCGGGAGCCCTGCTCCGTGAACGTTGGCACTGTGTGTCCACACGCGTGTGCACGTGTGAGGGTGGTCTACATGTGTGTGCTGTAAACTTGGGTGTGCACTTGCAGGTGTCCTCTTGTGTGTGTGCGTGTGTCATATACTCACGTTTGTGTGTGTTGTGTACTCGTGTGTGTGCTATGTACTCATGTTTGTGTGTGTGCGTGTGTGCGTGCATGCATTCTCGCGTGCACCTCTCCCTGTGACCCTGCATCCTCTCGCGCTCTGCATTCAAGGCGCTAACAGCTGGGAGCATCTCATGCTAAAGGCACCAGACTGGTCATGGGACTAAGGTGGAGGTGGCGTTAGTGAGCCTCGAGTTTACGCATTCGGGCTCTCTTGCTACATCCGAGCTGTGAGGTGCGTGCAGTGTGCTCCAACTTCGGTGCTATTTCATGCTTGTCTTGGCCAATCCTCTGCTCTCAAGACCTTCCAAGAAAATATGCTTTGCCTACCATTTATACCTATTTAAGGTTTTGTTTTACAAATTTTAAGTTTTAATTAATTAATATATTTTTAATTAAAAATTTCTGTAATTCCAGAATGAAATGAAAGGCTCTATCCTCTCAGAGTATGGATTTTGAAGCAGGGATATGGTTTTGGGGGTGGAGGGCTGCCTTTTGGTTATTTCACTATAATTTGTAGTGAATTACCTTACATAGATAAGCATTAAAATTGTATTATTGCTATCCTTCACCCTCAAATAAAAAGAAGACATCATCTATTTATTAACAACAAAAAATCTTCATTATGTGGGGAAGGGTTGCAAAATAAAGATTTCCTTAGGAATGTATCCCACAACTTGGAACTATCAAAATAGAAATGGCCAATTAAAATCTACCTCCCTCCCCCTGCCCCTGTCGTCCTGCCTCCGTGGACTTGTCACTTGGGGGAGAGCTGGCGGATCCCAAGTCTGGCAGTCAGGTGCCCCAGCTGACCTGGGAGCTCCTCTCAATCTCTAATTCCTGTGCTCCGAGCCCGAGTTCATTATCTAGAAAAGCACATTAACAATAACATCGAGAAAAGCATTTCAACACCTCTCACAAATTATAACAGTTGGATGCAATTTGGATTAGATAAAATATATATTTATTTTATGGAACAAACATGCACACAATAAAATTTTGTGTAACAGTGACCGTATTATTCAGTGACTTGGTAATGGAATTTAAAACTTTATTACCGAATATGCCTTTTGCGGTAGCAGAATTGAACATGATGTCACTGCTCAGTTGCCTTTAGAACTGTTTCCCTTTGTCCCAGTCACTTACTGGGGTGATGCGGGGGTTCCTGCAGCATGGATGGGCATCAGGACATCGGACTCCAGGGAGGAGGGGCTCTGCAGCTCCCAGGGGGTGGCAGGTGCAGGAATAGCTGGAGCGGGAGGGCTGAGACCACCACGTCTGCGTCACTGTGGGCTCTGCTGCGAGTCACGGAGGGTCTGGCTGCAGCCTGGCCCCAGGTTTGGCCGCAGATTCTTTTTATCCTGAATCCTGCTGGCCAGACTTCTGGTCGTATGTCGTATGTCGAAGGTCGTATGTCCTCTTTAAGAGGGAGGAAACTTGCCCTGAATTCTCCTTTCTTCTCCAAGTCTTACTGGCCACAGTTACGTGGCTGGCCCACGCCTAAGCCAGTCACTCCGCTTGGACAACTAAACTTGCCCTCTGGGAGTGGAAATATGACTCGCACCCACAAAGGATGGGCCCCTTGTGGGAGAGTGGACAAAATCCTTCTGCTAGGAAGGAAAAAGGGTGAAGGCCACGGTGCACAGGAATACCCGATGCGTGGCTGACCTACAGCATCCCCCGTGATGTCTGGCATGGAAACCACCCGCGGCAAGGCCAGGTGACGACGGGGGTAGAGGCCGGGTCACCCAGTGCCAGGCTGTAGGCAGGCCTGGGCGGGCAGAAATGGGGCAGGGGGGAACTCAGGCAGTGAGGAGGGTCCCGGATGGAACGGCAAGTGGAGGTGTTCCCATCTCAGTTCCAAGACTGTTTGTTGATCATTCGCTTTAACAGGACCGTAAAGCTGCGGAACCCAGACTTTCTCAGGAGTTCTTGGATGTCGAGAACTTGCGGTAGCCCCGGCCCCACTGGGGGCATCTGAGGGGTGGCCGGGAGTGTGCATGTGGCGCTGCCGGGCAGAACGGCCTCATGAGAGGGTAAGACACGACAAGCAGCTGTGCTGTGACCACCGAGACGTCCCTGTGCCTCTGAGATGCTCGAGCTGGCACCACGGCAGCCCGTGTGCTACCTCTGCTGGGGTCCTCGTGCAGAAGGTCCGGGCGAACCAGCCTGGGTGACGGTGTTCTGTAGCATCTCTGGATACTTTCGTGAGTGCACAAAATTCCCAAAGAGTCTAGATCCTCCCTCTGTCCCCACCATTCCGACGAGCCTTCGTTTCCCGTTAATTTATAAACCGTGTCACAGGCAGGAGTCTCCGCAGCCTTTTGTCACCGACACTCTGACACACGGCTGAAAGACTGAGGTGGCCCCAGGACCCTCTGCGGTGGTGGGGTCTGGGATGGCACAGCCTGTGTGGCTTCTGTGAGTGGCTAAGACACAAATGTACATATTTTGTACCTTTTTGCCCAGTGAGGTGACATTAATAGTAAAAATACAAAAGCTTTGGGGAGCACATAAGGCCAAAAACACTTGTTAGATACGAAGGTCTTGGCCGGGTGGATTTCCCTAATGAATCTGGTTGAGTCACCCCCACCTGGTGGGAAGTCCTGGTGGGCAGAAAGGCAATTAGTTGGGGCCTTGTTGAATCTTTCAGCTACAGAAAGTCGAATTGCCTCCGCGATCTCTTTTCTCCCTTTAAGAAGGGAGAAAACCAAAAAGGAGTTGGCAGAACACCTTATGACGGTCAAGGCTGCAACCTCTTTGTCAGGTGAATTTTCTAAATCTTTAAAACAATTCCAGGGGTTGGGGGAAGGGCTGTTCATCTGGGGCTGTAACTGAGCAGAGCCATTGGCTTGGGCTGTAATAATTAGCCAGAGAAGACAGGTCTGTGATGGGGTGTCCCGAGCATGCAGATTAATTACAGCGAGTACATAAATCCTCGTAGGAATCATTTCTGTTTCCGGACATGGGACGTTACTCTTCACGATTTTTACGATGCAGAGCTCGCGGGGCTGTGACGCTCGTTCTGGACGCAGGGCCCGCGGCGGCAGCGGCCCGGTGACTCCGTCCCGTCCGGAGGTCCCGCGTGGATCTGCTCGCGCAGAGCTTCCCCAGCCGCCGCCCTCGTGAGACGGCCTTTGCTTTCTTCCCTTCCAAGGCGCGGCAGGAGGACGGGCGCTGTCCGGTGGAACAGGAAAGCGAGGGGCGGGTGGACTCTCCAGTCCATGAAAAAGGTAACAGCCTGCCTTCAGTAATTACGTATCTATAAAAACGATAAAGAAGACGCAGGGCCAGCGTTTTATGGCATCTATGCTAACACGCGCCCCGGAGCGCGGCCCTGTCGTCCTGTCCGTCCCATTGCGCGCGTGCCCGTCGCCGCAGGTGCTCCGTGCCGTGGGCAGCCCGGGTCGCCGTGCCCCGTGCCCTCCTCCGTCCCTTCAGGCTGCACCCTGCCCAGATCTGTACTCCACTCTTCAGGCTTTTTGACTTTCTTGACGGTCGTAGCGAAGCTGCCAGACTGACTTTCTCCATAGTAAGTAGCTGCAAATTTGTCCCTTGTGAACTTTTCAGAGCTTCTCTTCAGGGGGCGTGAGAAAATATTCTTGGGTGGGGATTGTGTTGAAAGAACGAAGTGCAGTTTTTTTTTCCCCTTGGCGGCATTATTTACCTCCAGATTTAACTCTCTACGCTGAGGCCGTGTTCCCTTAATTCATCTTCTCCTCCTGCAGGTGTAGGGGAAAGGATGCGAATTTCCTCTGCGCATGCGCATCGCAAACTGGCTGCTATTCTCGAGAACGCAGAGGACCACGTGCCTGTCCTGTGGCTTCGTGATGGGCAGCGGTGCTCGCGGTGTCGGCAAGAGGCGACCTGTTCCACCTCCGTGTTTGCTGCACAGGCAACGCCTTCCCGGTCGCTAACGCCAGACTTTCCCAGGACTGGCACAGCTGAGGCTGGCAGCTTGGTAGTATCATACTCTGGGCTTTAACTCTGTTTAAACCCACATTCTTGTAGGGTTTGTGGCCACGTTTAGAATTTAATCCAACTATTAAAAATGCTTCCAAACACCTCCTTAAAATAGTCAAAAATGATAACGCTGACAACGTTGGCCGGTCGTTTTCTGCCCTTTAGTGTGTGCAATTTTCTGCAAACTGGCCCAACCACGTCCTCTGTGAGCGCCGAGCAGCAATCTCCTGGGAGATAACAGCCCCTCCGTCCAAGTTATCCCTGCTTGGAGCCCTGCCCGTCGCTGCTGGGCCTCTTTTGAGATCTGAACTGATGTGGCCGTGGAAAAACTCAATGCTTTGACAACAAAACAATCCCCACAACACCACTGATTCAATAAGCAAAGGTTTACAAATGAAAAATGGAAATGCTTCCCCGAAGGGAGCCATCTTGAAGGACTACAGGCTTAGCGCAGGAATGGGGTGACGTCTCCGGGGGCCACCACCGTGTCGGCCGCAATCCGGCACGGGGACTCTTTCCAGCAGGTGACCGGGGAGGGCGGCAGAGGAAACACACCATGGGTGCCTTTGATACTGGAGCCCTGGGTCTGCGGAGGTGTCAAGCTATACATATTCATAACCCGGCAGCTCTCGGAGCTTGGGTAGGCATGAGGGACTGATGAGAAAAAAGTTGATTTATGATGATCTCAAAAACATGGTCTCCAAAGATGTATTCTGCAGCTCTGAGACCTTAGGTTTAAGCTCTATTAATTTTACAGAGCTGTCTGGGATTACCCATCTGTTTAAAGGTTAACTGTCTTCACACTTATGAAATGGGTATTTCTGTTTTGGTTCTTACTTTGCTTGTGTTAATGATTTATAAAATACAAAATGCAGAGCCGGCGACAGAGCTTTAAATCCTTAGTATGAAACACCTACCTGACCAAATTTTTGAGAGACACAAAGTATTATTCAAGTCCTTGGCAGTGACAACTTGGAAATTCTGCAACTTTACACATCTCTTTATGAATAAAGTGAAAGGAAAACATCAGCCGTGCAAAATCACGCAGTTTAGAAAGGAAAACCCATTTGGGTGACTATCGTGTGTGCGTGTGGGTGTTGCAAGTTTCTTCTCGGATCCTCTTTCCACATTTTCTCTGCGTAGAATATTATCCAAATATACGCCTTTCAGTATCTGAACGTCACTATGCTCCTCTGTGCACTGCTCTTACATTTTCTGGGTTTGACTTCTTCATAAAAGAGCACACGGTTTTCTCTTGGTAGTTTTCAAAGTATGGCAACTTGCTTTGTAAATCTGGTTTTGAATAGTTACGTGCTGAGTATTCTGTAACCTCAGGCAATTTATTAGTAACGTGTTTAGCTTTCAGTACATTGTCAATAGGATCAACTCGCGGTGGTGATCACTCACATTTCTGTAGGTACGAGGCACTCCGTTGACTTGGAGCGATGGCCGTCGCCTGCCGAGCCCCGCCCCGCACGGCGCACAGCGTGACGGGTCACGGCGCACTCGAGGTGGAGAGGGAGCTTCCCTGCTCCATGCACCTTCTCCTCCCTGTCGGTTGCTAAGCTTTTGCCAGACACTTGGCCACGGATTAGGGTTACCATGGTTACTTGAGAGTAACCCCATGAGGTGGACTAAACTCTAGCACTGTGCTGCAATCCGAACTTTTTTGATTGCATAATCCTGTCAGGAGGAGATATTAGAGCACGTCTATCTCTATATGCATATCTGCTATCTGATAAAACAAGTGTACGTACTAATGTTTTAAATGCAGCATAGAACATACATAAGAATTGAGTATGTGTGAGTGACATGAAATGTTTTTAAGCTATTTATTAATTGCACAAAAATATTTTTGCTTTCCATTCATAGAGGTCTGCATTTGTGTCCTGGTTGCTTAGTTAATGCCGATGGCTTCCTACTATCACTAACTAACATCCTAATGTGTTATGTGAACTCAAGGTGGGGTCCATCAATGGGGGGAGGGTTACTTTTTCTTTATTTTTGCTTTGCAATTTGGCCAAATGGAGAAGGATCATGACTGTTTTCTTGTTGCCAGTCTTTGCATTATTAGTCCCACCTTCACGTCCCATATTCTCTGTGCAAGTCTTTTCTTAAGCCACTTGCCCCTTTTGCAGAGGAAAAATTTGGTTAAAACTAAGCGACACCATCTGTGAGTTCACTTAACTAGTCACAGGTAAGCGTGACAATCCGCCAATTGCCCTGCGCTTCTGGCACTTCTGCCTCCCTGGGGATTGTCTCACTGGGATGAGTGCATTCCGCTTGGTGCGTCTGATTTCAACCAAGGAGCAAAGCACACTCAAGGATAATTCAACGTTGGCAGGGCGTTGTCACTGATTGCAGAGCGCAGTTGCAGACTCGAGTCAGAAGTCCAGGTTGGAAAAACTCCATCATTTACTAAACTAGTGACCTTGAGCAGGTTATGCAAACTCTGTCTGTGCCTCAGTTTTCTGATCTGAAAAATGGGTGTAATATTAGTATCCACCTCTTAAGATTTATGAGGGTTAAATGAAGCATCTAAAACCATTTCTGTCATATGGCATGTGCTGCAAAGTGCTAGCTATCATTACCACCATCATCATCATTATTACGATCACTGTTGTTATCTTATTACCAATCCATATCTTATATTGAACTTGAATCTAAATGATTGTGGCAAAATAAGACAGATTAAGACATAAGATGTAGATATTTAATTTAAGAAGTCAGGACTTGGTTAAATTTGCGTGGGTCTTTGGACGACAAAACATAAATACTTCCAAACTAACGACACAAGCCAAAAACTCAGTGCCGCTGCCCTCCCCCTCCCCTTCCCTCGACCTTTGCCCATGCCCCTTCCGTGGTAGCCTCTAAAAAATGTCTCAATTTAGTACTATGAGAAAAGGTCTTCCTTCCTCGCCCATGCTAAATATTATACCCAAGATACAGTTGTATCCCCACGGCACCTCCTTGATGTTCTAACCCCCAATTTTTCATCCTTAAAACTCAGTAAGAAGATGCTAATATTAAGGAAAAGAGCTCCCTTCTTCTGAATAAAGGAAAAGGTAGGGCAATTTTTGATTAACTGTGCTGACAACACAAAATGCTATCCCGACTTAACTCGCTAGTTAAACTGCAGCTTAGCGGTGAGCGTAGCTGTAGGTGCAGTAATTAATAACACACCATCTGAAGATTTCAGACTTCTTTAGACAAGGGGAGCTGATGATTACTTTTGTGTCTATCTCTGTGTCTCTCACTCGCTCTGTTCTTTAAAAGTTGCCTTCTGCAAATGTTCTCCAGCTGTTGTGAAATTGTTTTTCATCTGGAGCTGGCAATTGTTTTTAAGAGATTAATTCAAATGCATAAGGAGTCCCAGGGACTAGTATTTGCATTTGCAACAATAATTATTAGATGCTAAAACTGTGGCTACATGAGGCAAGAGTTTCTAATTATTCTCTATTATTTGGGCCCCAACTTTTCCCAGCTCTCTCGCCTCCGCACAAGCTGCTAAGCACAGCAGCCGTGCAGAGGCTGGGAGGCACACGACGGTATGTGTGGACCCGGCAGCCGCTGTGCTGCTGTCCCCAGGATGCCCCTGAGTTGACCTCAAATTTGTTTTGGTTCATTCAAGATCCCAAGGACAGACATCCACCTCAAAGCACTGCTGAATGGTGACATAACCTCTGGTGTCCCTTTGCCTTTTGCCTAACACTTAATGGGATGGGGCTGGGGGAGGCACATCCTGCAGCTGCTTCCCAGAACTGGCTAGGGTGGCCGCTCCCCTGAAATGGTCACAGCAGGTGTCCAGGGGGCTCAATTTCAATGGTCCAGTCTGGTGGCCTTTCTGGTGACACCGTGGACTAGGCAAGTGGCCTGTGTGAATTTCTTGTGGGCAAAACTATCACTCAAAAGAGGCAATGTTGGCATAGTGTATATAGGAGGACCATGGCTAGTAATGAGAATTACATAAGGGTAGAATATAAATAAATGTAATATTTTTGAATCATAGCTCTGTAAACAGTATTCATACACATACAGATAAAATAAATATTACATATGAACATAAAATAAGCAATTTTAAAGGTTATGCATCATGAACTTTTAAATAATAGTGACAGAGCAATATGAATAGTTTCTTTTTCTCTTTTTTAACGTATCTTCTTTGAGACCCGCCCTTTCAAGTTTCAGTCGAGCAGAAAGGTGCCTGGTGCATATGTTCCAAGGCAGAGAGTTTCCCCGAGGATGACGGCGGACCTGGCTGTGTCCACAGGATCCGGGGCAGAGGAGAAAACGATGTCCCATGCAGTTCCATTCCACGTTGCCACACAGCAGCAGCCCCCGAGAGCGCGGCACCGTCACGCCCATCAGGAAGACACAGAAGGGAGCCGGGAATGAGATGCCGCAGGCACAGGCTGAGGGCTCTGATTCCGTCCTGACTTTGCCCTTCGGGTGGCAGGAGCCAGGGTCGGAGGTGACGATGCTGGGGCTGGGGTGCTGCTGAGGCCTGCCCGCCCACCCCTCCTCCCAGGGCTCCCTCGTTCTCCCACCTGTGCGCTCAGAAATCTGTGCCAAGGTGGGGTTTCCCCTGCGGTTGTCTGGGATCTGGTTGGGGACCACATTTCTTTTAAAAAGGGTTGGGGTGAGGGAGGTGCAGACTGTGGCCCGGCGGTCCGAGCTCTCAACACAGGAACCCACAGACTTTTTGTCCTTATCCCCAGGTCACTCCAGTCTCTACCGTTGGGTCTGAGAATCCATTTCGGTTCTGTCTCTGCAGGAGCAAAACATTGCAGCGCAGCCGCCCACTTGCCACAGTTCCTCTCCCTGCCCAGAGTGTGCGGCCGAGGTGCAGGGGACAGGGCCACCAGGGAGAGGACGCACGACGCATGTGCTGGGCTGGGCTCCTCCCAGGCTCAGGCAACGCCACAGCTTCCTTACACCGGTGAAAACGACACCAGTGCCCTTGAGGCCAAAAGGCCAAAATGCGAAGTGCCTGCTGATGACCAGACGTGGACGATGCAGCGTCTGCTCCCGTTTCACCGAGGAACCACCGCGCCCACGGGTCCCGGGACCCTTTCCTTCTCTCTGCGGGGTCCCCCGACTCTTTGTGACCGCAGCTCTGTCTTCCACCATCAAGCATTGTTCAATCATTGCCAGGAAGATTTTCTAATAGTGTCAGCGTCTCTAACTTTGAACCTGTTTGAGAAAATATTTAGAAGCTAGTGAAAGCGAGGAGTTGGTGAGCGGAAGGCAGGTTCACCCGGCGGGATACAGTCAGTGTAGGTTCCGGCCAGAGCCAATGAGCAGCACCTGGAAGACGCATGCCTTGCAAAGAGAAGCTTTCCTCTTTCGTTTGGTTCAAGGTCAGGAGTCTCTGCTCCTTCCCCATGGTAAAAAATATCTGAAATTCAGGGACTAAGAGGAGGGCGCCAATGAAAGAAGGGAAAAAATACACCGATTGCCAAATAAATACACTTTTTGTACCGCTAAGTAGGCATTAAGAAAAGGCAAAAACACTACCCAAGTGAGAAAATCAGAATGAAGTCCAACCGTTCCATCCTGTTGGCTAAAATGGCCATTGTTTTAGCTTCCAGCACAACTGCATTTGAGAGTCCCGTCGATGGGGATTACTGGAAAGATTGCTTGTGATTTCCAGAGGGCAGCGCTTAGCCAAGTGATCATTACAGAGATTTACAATTTGGTACACATTTATGCAGTGTCTGCCACATCGCAGTGGCCGCTGCGATTAATTGTTACAATGTCCAGCAAAAGGGCGCCTGAGAGACAGACGGAGACAGGTTAGGCAGATTCCCGGGGCCGAGTAGCAAACAACAAATCAGGATTTGGTTTCCTTCCCAACCTTCCACCTGGCCCCTGGGGCGGCCCTCCCGGCCGGCGCGCCGTGGAAGTTCTGAGAAGTGGCATCTGCTTCAACCCAGCATTCGAGATTCTCTTGCAACTCTAAAGATATTTTCATTTGCTTTTAAAATAAGAGAACTCTACAAAAAAAGATAAATAAAACAAAATGGTCCCAGTTCCCTTTTAAATTTCTTTGCAAGTAGGAGAGGTGCTAAGATTCTCAAAATCGTTTTAACCCAATTCTGGGAAGCACGGAGGAATTTTCTTTTTTAACCTTCTGAGAGTTACTTAGTGGGGGGGGTTGTGAATAGTTCTCATTTTTTTGAAAAAATATACGAGGTGAAATTATGGTTATTTTTATTTTGTCCTGTTTTCTCACGTTTGTTTTTATTAATTTTCTGCAATAAGCATATCTGGGTTTGTAATACGGAAAACAAGTTTTTTTTTTTTTTTAATCAAGCAGAAAATGTGCTGCAATATGTTAGCCATGGTGGGGAAGGAGCCCAACATGCCGAAGTGATTTCTTTTTATAGGACCAGGACCCTCCCACCCCAGAAAACATGTCTGCGGAAAAGACTCCGGGCGGAGGCGGCAGGATCCGTCTCCAGGCCTCCTCGGACATCAAGAGCCGTGTGTGGTGACTCACCTCCATCTGAGAGGACCGGGACGGTTCCCTGTCTGCAAAGGGAAAACCGTAATAATGGCGACAGTGAGTCCTCCTAGCAATGGCGGCTGAGACAACCCAGTGCGGGCTTTGGCGTCCTCTCTGCAAGACAGGGACGGCCTCGAAGGGACCCACTCCCGCCATGAGAACACTCTTTATAGAACATCTAAATATACACAAGGGTAGAGAGAACAGCAGCGTGAATCCCTTTTACCTGTCACCCAGCTCCATCTTCTCCTTCCCGCAGTGGATTATTTAGAAACGTATCCCAAATACTGTAGCACTATATTCATAAATACTTCAATGCTTTGTTTTTTTTAACAAAGGCTCCTAGGGAAAACAAAAACATAAGCACAAGGCCATTATCACACCCCAAGCTTAACAACAGTGTCTTAAAATTACTGAGTATCCAGCCAACGTTCTCTTTGATTGCTTTAGGTATATCTCGCTGTTGTCTTTTTTCAAATCTAAGTCTAAATAAGGTCTGTACATTGTACTGGGTTGATATGACTGTTAAGGATCTTACTCTATTGGCCTGCTAGTCCACTTCTCTACCATCTATTTCTGGAAGGAATGGACCATTTGTCCTGTAGCATTTCCCACAGTCTTGACTCCGCCTGATTGCATCCTAGAGTGTTGTTTAACAACTTCTTTTATCCCTTGCATTTCCTGAAAACCAGTAATTAGGTCTAGATCACTTTCTTTTTTCCTTTTTTTTGCAAGGATAATTCATGGTCTACTTACACTGGTTAAAAGAAAGTCTGGACTTCTGAAAACTTTGAAACTATTAAAATGCTGATTGTTTCGAATACAGTATTTTCATGCATTTTAATTGTGCTTCAAAAATATGGTTATTATTCTTTCAGTGAACAATCTTCCACCAGGTGGTGGATTCCTTTCTGAAGTTTTTCACTAGGTTAAACCCAGACAGAGGCTGATAGAGTTCTCAATAAATAAGCAAGCAACTTTACGGAAGCTTTTGCAGGCACGTTTCAGAATTTTGGAGGTGGTGGAAGCTCTGCTTTGCTCTGAGAGAAGCAGGGCGTCCGATTCCTTTTGGGTGGTGACTCACTGTGTGGCTCCTCGTGAGAGAATGCGAATGTTGAAACAGACCGGGAAGATTTGGACTGTGTAGACACAATTTGTGCACATTTTTAAAAACGATGAGTTAGGGTAGCTATGGTCATTACGATGCCCTGTACATGGCGTTTCTGTTTTTGCCTAAACCACCCAGTTGATACCACCAAAAGGAAGGAGACAGCCAAATCTGCCCGACTGTCTCCCTCCCACCACCGACAGTGCCCCTCACCCAACCTGTTGACCACAGGCACAGTGACGGGTGGGGTTAATGGCCCGTGAACAGCCCTTTGAGTGCAAATCTGAGATGCGCATGCCCCGGCCAGAGGCCTGCTAGAGCTCCTCGTCTCTAAGCGTGGACTGCCTTGGAGAAAGTGCTCTGATTTGACCATAGAACGTTTAACTGCAAACAGTCCTCGTGGATTTGAACTGAGCTGCTCCTGCAGCACACTCTCAGGTTGGGTGAGAGGGCTGACAAGGTCCCCAACCCCAGCTCTAAATGCCACACTTTCTGAGCCTCTGGAAGAAATAAAGGAAATGACTTCAAGGGGAGACTCTTCGGCACCAAGACAAAGGACAATTTGAGGTGAAGGCCCTTCCGAGGAGGATGCCGTGCTCCGGGGCACTGGCCCCAGGGCGGCGCTCACGCGGCAGCAGTAGAGCTGTGGGCAGACTGTCCGGCTGTCCCTCGAGGTTACTGTCAGTTGTTTTAATGTGTCTGTGCTGACTGTCAAGGCCTGGCCCCTGTGTCCATGCTCAGGAATCCTTTGGTGAATCTTCCATCTTGCTGGGCCTGTTTTGCATGGAGGTGGGTGGTAAATATCAAAAGCCAAGTGTCCAGAGACTTCTGTTACCATGATTAATTCCCGTCTTCCACGGGCTGAGGTGGAAGTCTTCTCGTGGCTGCCTTGTGTCCCCACAGCCCTGAGCGCACCAGGTTCTACCGACCAAATGGGCTTGGGGGGCGGGGAGAGGACTCTTCTCTTCTCCTGGACAGCTCTATCTTTTGGGCTAAAATGATTTGCTCCTCTGCCGCAGACAATGCTGCTTCTCATTTAACCTATTTTAATTAATCTTTTTGGGGAAGGAGGTGTTTTGCAAATGTGACAGGCGCTCATGAGAGAGATAATGGATTGACGGCGGGGCACGAGAGCAAGCCAGCGTGCTCATCCTGGCGAGGTAGGGTACCTGCCACATGATTCGGGTAAGATCAAGCCCTCCAGGACAAAAAATGAAAGAGGCATTTAATTGGAACACTTAGCAATCACAAAACCAAGACAGAGGTTAAATTGTTTTGAGCAAGAAAAATTAATACATTAAAGGTTACATTTCCAACTGTGAGGCAGTGAGCTGGGCTCTTCGGTGGTGTCAGAATTACATAAGGCAGGAGAAATGGCTCTGAAATGATTGTGGAATCATTAACAAAAGGCAAGGCAGAGTAAGACACTTCCCAGCAGGAGGGTGCGAGGAAGAATAAAGACATGGAGAGAGCTCATTAAGAATGAATTGCAGACCATAAACATTTGAAACCACTAAGTGTGGAGTTCTATCTGTTATCTAATGACTCAGAAATTATAAAACTAGCAATGACTTTCAGAAAAGGACTTGACTTTGCAGGAGGTTGTTTGCCGTTACATACGCAAAAAGGTATATTTTTAGTGGGGGAAAAATCTCTCATCTTTGTAAATCAGCACAATTTAAGCAACTTCAGCTATCCTCTGACAGATTTTCTCTGGTATAATTACACATTGTCTCGGGTGTAGTTGCGAGGATATGGACGGGAGCGTGCTGGCGGGGGAGGGAGAGCAGTGGGGGTGGATGGCAGAGCAGAAGAGACAAAAGTCCACCCCTTGTCGCCGCACCACAACTAAGTGACCACCACTTAGTCTTCAGAAAGATCTAGAAAGCTCCATCAGAAGGTCTTGCCAGTAAATCCTCTAAAATGGAGTCATGCTTTGTTTCAACTCCATTTGTATCATTGTTAATTGCACGGTTTGATAGACAAAGAGTCAGGATAAACAAACTGAGATAATCCATCCCTGGTGTTTGCACTCCAGTTCCCCTGCACACCCTCCTCCCTGAAAGAAAAAGGAACACTTGAAACTTGAATGATTTAAGACTGCAGACTCTGGCCACGTTTGAACTCTTTAATCTTCTGGAATATTCAGTGCTGCACTTCCAAATGCTCCTTAGTTTGTCATGCTCCCAAGTCACAAATGGTAGAAAAGCATCAAATCACATGACTGGCCATCTCACCAGGTCTCTAAAGTGCTGCTTGGGAAAATGGATGATGGTCCAGTAATGCGATGTCCTCCCGGAAAGAGGGAAAGAGCAGAGTTCAGGGAAGCTGCGGGGAGCTTTGGAAGGCGTGGACGAGACTCTCCTAATGGCTTTTAGAAGCGAAGGCTTTCAGTAGGCAGCGTGACATCCAGTGCGCACGATTACTCAGAGGGAGGCCTGCGCAGGGACGGCCCTCTGTGATCAGATAGAACCGTTTCATCGCTCAAGGGCCCCACAAAAAGCACAGAAGTGGACAAAGCCTGTTTGACCCTTGGTAAATGTCTGCGGGTCTTGGTTGCCATGATTTTAATTCCTGTGGCAGGGTGAGACCAGCTTCCTCATCTTTCCTGAGCAACTAATTAGAGGGAACAGGATTAAAGTGAACCACAAGATATTTGAATAGCTATTAGTGTGAAGAAAAATTCGTAAGTGCAGGTGTTCACCATAAAAATAGGTTACCAAAGACACTGAGCAACCTCCTTTTGGGGAGCTACTATCATCCCACACTACAGTTCTAAGATGAAGCGCTCCTGGTCCTCGACATTCTGCAGATGAGGGAAAGAGACTCCACTCAGTTCCTCCCCTTTGTTAGTACCTGTGGTGAGCAAGGTCATGTGAAGAGTGTTGCTCAGTTGACTGGTGGAACAGTGAGCCTCAGCATGTCTAGTGATTTCCTGGAGTGGGAGAAGATTGTGTGTGTGTCCATCTTTTTTTTTTTTTTTTTAAGAAGAGAGAAAGTCAATTTTATAAGCATTACCATCTAGGTTGACGCTGACATCTTATTCTTTTGGTGTGTTAGATGATTGATCACATGTCTCCCATAGTTCCTGTTACGGACTGAATGTTTGTGTTCCCCCAAAATTCCTGTTATAGTCCTAAGCCCAAACGTGTTGGTATTTGGAAGTGGGTCCTGAGGGAGGTGATTAGGTTCAGAAGACGTCATGAGGTTAGGGCCTCCATGATGGGATCAGTTCCCTTACAAGAAGAGGAAGAGACCAGAGCTCTCTCTCTTTCCACCAAGTGAGGACACAGTTTAGAAGGCGGCTGTCTGCAAACCAGGAAGAGAGCCCTCACCAGCCACTGAATCTGTCTGCGCCTTGGTCTTGGACTTCCCAGACCCCAGAACTGTGAAAAGTAAATGTCTGTTGTAGAAACTACGCAGTCTACAGTACTTTGTTGTGGTGGCCTGTGCAGACTAACGTAGTCCATGAGGTGGGTGGAGGGCAAGGTGGGACTCTGCGAAGCAGAGGGCACATGGGAAGTGACATTCGGAGTACTGCAGTATGCATGCCCAGCCAGGGGCTTTATGAACCATAATTTTCTAGTCTTAATCAAACTAACCCTCACAAAACAGACAAGTGACTTAATAAATTCTTGCAGAAACCTCAGATTAAAGGAAGTGCTCATAACGCCGGCACAAGCCAGTGACCAGGAAGAGCTGACTCTGACTCTCTACTCTTCCTAGGAGTGTCTCCTCTGCCACAGTAAAGGTCGAATCTGACAAAAAGGTGACCACAGATTTAAAATGATCAAGAGCATGGTTTTAAATATGCATTCATACCCTCAGGGATGAGGGCTGTCCTGTCCTCAGTACTAATTCTATATATTGTATCTTTGTGAGGTATTGTTTTCAACAGTGATGACAAATTCAACCAAATATAGGCATAAACTGAATTCTGAACCATTGTTTAAACCGTATTCCAGCAGCTTAAACCAGCAATTCTCAAGCCTTTTGGTCTCAGGGCCCCTTTGTACTCTTAAAATTTAGTGACAACCTTAAAGAGCTTTCACCTATATGGGATAAATCTGTTTATCATATGAGAAATTTAAGCTGAGAAAATTTGAAATATTTCCTTATACATTCATTTAACAAAGTGCTCTTTATTTTGTTAATATAAATAACATATTTTTAATAAAAAGCTATATTTTATAAAGCAAAAAAAGTAGTGAGAAGAGTGTTACTGTTTATGTTTTTGCAAATCTCCTCATATGTGGCTTAATACATACCTGAATTCTGATATCTGCTTCTGCATTTAATTGATTGTGATACACTTTTTTCATTGAAATATATAAAGAAAATCTTGCCTCTTTCGACCATGTATCTGGAAAAGAGAGAAATGTTTCAGTAGCCTTTCAGATAATTGCAGACCACCTTCTTTGGTATTACACCAAAACTCAACGAGCGGTTGTTTCTTAGTAGTAATATATTAATGGAATGTGAAACCGTATCAGTGAACTTTTGTACTCTCTAACACTTAAATCCATTGGTGTCTCATCCTTGGAACAAATTTCTTATCCATGGTATTATGTTGTAACATTTTGCATTGTTTCAAAAATATTGGCCAACTGAGCTATGGGGAACTTCCAAATGTTTAAACATTTCATTATCTGCTATCAAAATATCACATTCATTAGTATCACCCAATCTCATACAAAAAGTCTTTAAGTTTTGGAAAGCTGTCAAACTCATGGTGGTAGACAATGTTTTTCAAAATTCTAATTTTCAATCAAAAAAATTGAATTTTATCCTTGGCAGCAAATACTGTCAGCTCTCCCTGTCATTACAGGCTCACTTTGCTTGTCTTGAGAAAATATCTGCAAATACCCAAATGTGAATAGCCACAGTTTGTCTGCCAGTCATTCTTTTTCGGGGAAAATGGTGTTCCATGAACAAGTGGCTGGTTCAGCTCCCAGATCCCGCAGGCACACAGGTGCTCTTCCTGGAGACACCTTCCTTTGGTGTGCAGCACAAGCTCCCATTTAGTCTCAGAGAATGTTAAAAGGGCACGTATTAAAGATCAGGATTTAATAAAATAATAATTCTCACAGCTTCATCGAGGAAGTGAAATTGATCAAGGAACTGAAATTGGCTGTTTTGTAACATGTATAGGACCGTGCAGATTAAGACCATCAGTAGTGTGGCTGGACTGAGGCAACACAGCTTTGCTTGCTGATGGCTTTGCCCCTCCAGGGCAGATGTCGACATAGTGAAAAAGGCAAGTGACACCCACATTAGGAAGAAAACAGTTCTGATCTTGGAGATTGACCGAATGGGTTTTGGGTTTTAGGGGCCCTAAGCAACAAGGGGTCACACTTTGAAACACACTGGTTGAAAGCAAGATTTTCAAAGATAATGAAGCACATTCAATCACATTGCCTAGTGTCCAAATATTAACAAAAAATAAATCAGTTAATTAAAACTTTGAGCCACTAGTAAATAAAATAATTTAAAAAATTACTTACATAATCTTAATTTCTGTTTGGTATAGATTATAATAGATATAATATTAGTATAGTGGTTCATGTTTATAATTTATAAATAAATGATCATACCTATATTGGGCCTGTGTGCACAGACTTTTGATAATAATTTTTTTTTTCTGGTAGAGGTTCATAAGCAAATAATTTGGAGTGTGCACCTTTGACCCAAGAAAGGAGTCTGTATCTGCCATTCTGGAAGGAATCTCTAGAAACCTCCTAATTCTCAATCTAAGTGAAGGGCAGATTTGGGGTCAGCGTGGGTGGAATGAGATGTTCCACAGGGAACGAGCTGACCGAGCCCCCTGGAGAGCACCCTCGGACTGGGGAACAGGGCGTGCTGATGCCACTCCCACCTCCCCGCAGCCCAGACACCTGGGGTCTGCGGCTCCCTGCTTCTCCCTCTGGGCCTATACAAAGTCCTGTGGGGATCTTTCGGGATCCTTCCCCTCTTGGCTCTCTGCTGCCTTGGTTCCACCCCTCTTCTGATTGCTCTTTGCTCCCCCAACCTCAGCCCTGTCCTCCTTCACTGCCACCAGCGTGGACCCAACGCTGGACGCTCCTTTTGCCTTTAAGAGCCTTTGGTGTTCCTGTGTCTTCAGGGTAGGATTCCCTTTCCTCGGCAGAGCTCACTGCCAGGACTGCCTTCCTCGCGGCCAGACAATACGTCTCTGTCAAGCGCGCTGCCCACGTCTCTGCAGGCTGCAGCCCATCTCTGCCAGCTCGTGTGCTGTTGTCATGACGACGGCCTCATACCTGCACCCAAACTCTGCTTTTGCACATGCTGTTCCCTCCTTCAGGAGCGCTCTTCCCTGCCCTCCACCTGCCCTCCTTGCCCTCCTCACCCTTCCCTTTCTCCCCACAACCCTCTCCAGTCCCTGACCTGGATGGAGCCCAATCCTTTAAGAATCATCTCCTCTTGGAAGATCTGTCTTATTCAGTCTGGGGTTCAAATCTAGGTTTTGTCCTTTAATATCTTCAGACCTTGCCCACGTTATTTACCCTTTCATGGTTTCAGTTTCTTCATCTGTGAAAGGGCCTGTCCCATGGCTTACTGTGGGATTACGTGAGACCATCACGTACAGCGTGTCAGCACAGCTGCTGGGGCGAGAGCAGATGTGCGGCTGGTAACAGTATCTCTCTCTTCCTCCGAGTTCCCCCTTCCTCTCCTTAAGGCTGTGCCGCAGACGGTGCTCACATTCCTTTGTAATGACTTCTGGACATGGGGCCCGTCCTCTGCTCATTCTCTAGAGTCTAGCACTATTCTAGAACACTACAAGCCCTCAGTGAATGTTTGTCAAATGAATAACAAAATGAAATCAGGGATAAGAGTGAGAAACATGCCCTGCACTGTCCAGTATGACAGCCAATGGCCACACGTGGCTTTTTAAATTTAAATTTAAATACATGTAAATTAAATCAAATGAAAAATCAGTTCCTCAGCCACATTTTAAGGGCTCAGAGGCCACGTTTGGCTTGTGGCTCCCACCTTGGGCGGCACAGAATAGAGGGACATTTCCATTATTGCAGAAAGTTCTATGGGGCAGTGCTGTGACGCTATGTTTTCTAGTTGGTGAAGCAGATTTCACGTCTCTCTAACATAAAAGGCTCTAACATAAAAGGCTCACATGCAGATGCTTTAGATGTGGGGAAAACAATAACAAGACTAATATTAGCAAGACACAAAGCCAACAGTCAGAACCTGCCGCCATTGGGCACGTGTGTCCTCGCAGTGCTGGGGAGGGAGGGTCTGAGGACGGGTCTACTCATCGCTTTTGTGCAACCCGCCCGGCTGTCCATCTGGACAGGGTGGGCAGTCAGGGGGACGGCCCTGCAAGCCTGAGGTGGTGCCATCATGGAGATAAGAGCACTTGCTAACTTGACCTAGAGTGAGAATGGGAACAATTTTCACGTCTGCTCTGCTCTGCTGTGCGTAGCCCTAGTGGGACGGGCATTCAGTGGCTTTTGGGAGAATGTCTGATTGCAGAGTAGGGTTGTCGTCACCGATGGGCCGTCCTCCCCTTGGAAACACCACATTTCTCTGTCAAGTGCACCGCACGTGTCTCTGTGAGCCACAGCCGTCTCCACCAGCTTGTCTACTGTTGTCACGACCACGCCGATCGGCGGAGTGCTCCAACAACACATTATTCGCCACCTTTGCTTGGCGTTAAGTGGAGTAAGGAGCTTCTGCGTGTGAAGTTTTCTGGAAGCTAACTGTAAAGTCCAGAGTTCGTGGGTAGGTGGTTGCTAGGACAGAGCCAGGCTTCAAAGGCTTTCCTGTGGGTCTAGAACGTCCTCTGCTGCCCGTGCTAGACTTAGAGTCTGGCCACAAGGAGCAACGGCTTTTGCTTCCCATTTTCCAGTTCCTGGGTAAGAGGGCACCGCTCGACTGCATCCTGCCAAGGCAGCAGAAGTCAGGGACTGTTTGCAGGTCGTCAGTGCCAGCAAAGACTCTGGTGGCAGGTAGGGCTTCCCTGCATCTGAACTGTACAAGACTCCAATTTTCAGGATGATTAATAAGCTGCAGCATGATGCTCATGTGGAAATGTGACTCACACAGGCTCTGGCAGGATTCTCAGGGAGGAGGAAAGGTGTCTCCGAACTAGGATCCCGATGCCAGCCCTGGATCACAGGGTGTTAGAGATCAGAGAGACATCAGAGGGCACCGAGCTCAAGGGTCTAGTTTCATAGACAATGGAAAAGGGGCCTGGTGAGGCAGAAGGGCTTCCCCGAGGGCGTGGAACCACGGTTAGAACTGAGTTCTTCTGACTTCTAGTCCTGTGTCCCCAATGTGTACACTTGCTGACTGTTCTGATGTCAAGAAGCTTTGTCTCCACAGCTGAACTATACGTTTCATGAGGACAGAGACCTTCTCTAAGTTTTCTTTAGTATCCTCAAGAAATTTACAGTCCAGCCAGGGAATATGAAACTAGCACATACACAACCAATAAAGAACAGCTGAATACCAAACCGAGTGAGTCAGGTAGAATGGGGATTCAGAGGACGGGGGTATCGGCATGGACTCAGATCCCTGGAGACACTTCCTAGAGCCTGCGTTTGACAAGTAGAGGGAGGAGGGGAGGAGCTGTAGATCCAGACATGCACCCATGGAGGCCTGGCAGTGGCAGGCTTAGAAGCAGGCCTGTGCGGCTGCAGCTGGGCCCTCCGGGGGAGTTGTGGGGGGTGAGGGGGGAGGACGGGGTGGCCCAGGCTCTGGGGTTCATGGAAGCCAGGCTGGGGGCCTGTGTTGACTCAGGAGGCTCTGGTGGCTGAGCTGGGGAGTGACATGGTGCCACTGCAGCTGGGCGTGGAGTCCGGCGGCCTCGTGCGTGGTGGATGGGTGTGGAGGGAGATGAGGAAGAGGCCAGCACACTCTGCAGAGATGCGTCCCCGGGTGGCGAACAGGGCTGAGAAATGGAGCTCGTCCAGCCCGAGGCCAGATCCAAGCTCCAGCCCTCTCAGTGCAGTGACCTGGGGCCAGGAATATTCTGTCACCTCTCTTAGCCTACTCCCCTTAAAACGAGGCTGATGTGATTTATTCCCAAGGACCGATGAAGGGCTGGAGGTGACGCAATACAGGACGCTTAGTTTAGTTAGTGCCTTTACGTGGGAAAACACTCGGTACACGGCGGCTGCCATAACTAATTATCACGGACTTGGTGGCTGAAAACAGTAGAAATTTGTTATATCCTATTTCTGGAGGCTCCAAGCCCGAAATCAGCACCAGTGAGTCAAAATCCAGGTGTTGGCAGGCGATGCTCCCTGCGGGTGGTCCGGGAGAGAATCCCTGTCGTTCCCTTTCCCGTGTCTAAGGCTGTGTTTCTCCTTGGTTCACGGTCACTCCGTCCACCTTCCCAGCCAGGGGCAGGGCTCCCCCTGAATCTGCTGCTCTCTCTCCCATCAACGCACGTCTCTTCTGTGATCAATCGCTTCCTGCCTCGTTCTTCTGAGGACACACGGGACTGCATCAGGCCCACCAGAATGACCCAGGGTCATCTCCCTGTCTACCCCCAGGCTTCACAGGCCCTCATAGCTTCCTAGGGCTGCTGTTAACAAAGACCACAAACTGGGTCGCCAAGAACAACAGGAAGTCATCGTGTCACAGTTCTGGAGGTTAGAAGTCCGAGGTCGAGGTGTTGGGAAGGTTGGTTCCTTTTGTTCAGGCCTTTCTCCCAGCTTCTGGGCGCACCTGGGGTGGCGGAGGTGGAGTGAGTCCAGGAGTCCCCGCCAGGCACGTGGGTGATGAGGACACCTCACCTTAACGGGAGGGGCTCCATCTCCCTGCAGGATTTCAGTGTGTTCTCCAAGGCTGGGGTGGTGTTATCTGAGTGAGATCTTGTGTTTCTGAGACCACAGGGGTGTCCTGGCTAGTGGGTACGTTCTTAGGTGTCTGCGATGCTGTCCTCCAAGAGAACAGCAGCTCGGACCTCCCCAGAGACAGAGGCACGGAGATGAGCCTGTGTCCACGGCAGCAAGACCACCTGCGCAGGGACCGCCTGGTCGAGTCGCCGTGCTGCTGCTGCCGCTGTCCACACGGGGTGGAAGGAGCGCCGTGCTATGGCTTTAATGGGTGGCCATGGAGGGGCATCTCCAGGAACAGGGACACTCCTGTGGTCAGTCCCTGTGCTCCGTGCTCCAGTCTTGTCAGGTGTGAGCAGAGTAAGTAGGTGGACACACAGGTGGACACTATGACCTTGGGGGAGAAGCCCTGCTGAGAGCTGGAGAACACGGGCGTCGGCGAGAGCGCGTGCGGGTGAGTTTGCATGTGTGAGCGTGAGTGGAGTGCGTGTCTGTGCGATGTGACTTTGTGAGTGTGAACCTCTGAGTGTGTGGTGCGATGGCTGTCACACGCCTCACTCAGGTGGCGGTATCTCCACTAAGCCGGCAAACGCTCACTTCCCCCACACCCCGAACCCGGGTTGGTAGGACAACTGCTAACATAAGAGGGAGTTAACACTTGAACCCACGAGGAAACTGCCCCACGTCCTCTCTCTGCCATACTTTCTGGGCAGGTGCCGCTCCCATTCCGGAAAGCGGAACCCACCAGCCCAGGCTGAGTGACCTCCAGCCACAGGACAGCTACAGAATGGCTCAAAACGTGTGGCAACACCACAGAACAGCCAAACGCCAGCAAGGAACCACACAGTCCTCAAAAAGATGAAAAAAATCCTTCTGGAAGAAATCACTTCTAACACTCACATCCCACAGATGAAACGAAATAGGGACAGGGGAGAATTCAAGGTCGGGGAAAAGCAGGAAGAGAAACACGAGATAAAAGAATGTGTAGAGCGTGATGTTTCATTTGCTGTTCCAGAGTGGAACATGAGCTAATCCTCATGCATGGGGGAATATTCTGGAGAATTCACGGCCGGCTTTGCTACCTGTGTGAATGCAGAGGCATGGTGCTGCAGAACCAGGATTCCACGCAGCCCGGTAAATAAGCACCAAGATCACCAACTCCCTGCAGAGCAAGTGAACCCCACGCACCGGGGCATAAATATATCCCATGTTACTTGCAGGCGTGTATGTCCACACACAGTCCACGTATAAATATACTACAAACACAGTGCCCGAGTGGGCGGAATGCACGGGGAGAAAGGAGATGAGAAATTCCAACAGTTGGACCTGAGGTAACAAAAGTAAAGGGTAATTTGTCCTGTATTTAAAAACCAAAGGCATCTTTTTCCTAGGAGCTCTTGGCTCTATTCTTTCCATTTGGAAGAAAATGAAACAAACGCTTTGGGATTTTGAAGTGAAAATTCACAACCAGTCTGCCTTTACTTTCTTCCCCTCCAACCAAGACATCCTTTGCTGGAGTCCTTTATCTGGTGCTCTGTATACATATTTTTAATCCTATACAAAAATGATAGGATGTCAAGAAGGATCTATAATAACCCCATTTTTTTATTTCACTTCAAAGACTTGGCAATTTCTGATCCATGTGACATTCACACTCCTTCAGGGTCAAACAGCATCTTGCAGCCTTCATAAAATGATTAAATATTTTAAACAGTTCCTGCTTAGACCTCCATCGCCCCTCGAGACTGATACTGTTATCGTTTTTGTCAAAGCCAGTTTCCATCCGCATTTGTCATTCCTGCTTGCATTTATGAGTTATCAATCGCCACGTCAAAATGCAAAATAACGGATGTTCTTTGGGCGGTATTGGATGGTCTATCTGGGGCTTTTAATCAATGCTGATTTTTATTTTCCATACCCATACATAAATCTTTACCATTCTGGGCCACATATAATGCGTTTGTACAAAACGCAGTGACAGAAGGAGTAGTTATATTATCAAACATTATACCTTGGGGCTAACCGACGACCAAGGGCTTTCAGAAGGAGCACTGGGCATCACTGTGCCGGAGACAGGACCGCAGTGGCAAACATAAGGGATTGGTTGTTGCCGTTTATAAATCAACATCCTGCCGGCTAATCCTTCTCGCTTAAACACAGTCCAAATTCTTTCCCTGATCCTCTGTAACTCAGTCATGTTTTTTAAAAGGCAAAGTTTGCATAATCTACACAGATAATAATGAGCTGTGTTTTCTGATTTCTTCCACTTTTCCCCTGGGGCCTGAATTCAAACGGCCGCATGGAACTTGCTGGGGAATAGCTTCCTTTTAACCTATACTGGAATTTTCCATGTTGTGTTTCACCCCCAGTTGATCTAAGAGAGAGTTTGCTTTGCCCTTTAAAAGGGCATTTGCTACTTGAACAGCAATCATGGCAGAAATCATTCTAACAAGACAACTGTGCCCAGCGCATCCAGTGTGTGCAGGTACCAAGGCCATGGCAAGTCCCGCAGCACCTTTGAGATGAAGCCGGGAGGTGTAAACGGGCCCAGGGCGGAACACGGCCCAGGGCTGCAGCCGGCAGAGCCCATGAAGCCACAGGTATTCACGAGCCTCCTTGGAAGAGTCAAACAAGCTAGGAACTGCCTCAGCGTGCCTGTGCCGCGCTCAGCTTGCTTCTTCCCAGACCCCACTGTAAACTAATTGGCCTCAGCCCTGCCTCCCCCCAACTCAGACAGTGTCACCGCTGCCACTTAGCTCCCCTGGTAGCTGAGCCAGTGACAGGGCAAGGTTTTCAGTGGAAGGGCTCTGGCTTAATTAGTTCTCTGGGATTTGCAGAAGAAATCAAGAACCCAAAAGACCGCTGCTGTAACAAACTTGTATTTTTAGAAAACACTGCTGCTGTAAAGACGTCTCCCAGCATTTGAATCAGACATCAAATACCAAATGCACGGCAGCGTCATTGAGGGTGAACGGCAGCCACAAACTGAGATGGGGAAACTCACGCGTGCTCGTGGACCAGCACATCATCTGGAAGGCAGTTTCGAAAGGCAACTTCCCAGTGGCTAATGCAGAGTAGCGCCAGTGTGACGAGGATGGCTTTCTGCGCTGTGTTTCACGAGGCAATATGTTCTGTATCGGATTCAAGTACTCACAGCTTAACGGAATCAGTGAGTAGCCAGCCCCATTTGGCAACTTGTGTGTTCAATAAGCAGCATGTGATAACTTCAACATTTATTTATCTGAACACGGGGAGGCTCACTCACAGGACGGGAAGTCCCTGCCGTCTCTGCCACTGCAAAGACCAAAGCCTGCGCCTTTGGAAGGGCCACTGAAGTGATTAAGCGAGGTGAGGCTGTTGATGCCTGAGAAGGGCCTAGCATACATAGCATGTGTCCTCATTCTATCCCTTGGGACTCCAGACCAAGCCTACTCCTTGGACATTTGGTAGGTCTTGAAATATTTGCAAACGGCTGTCCAAGACCCCCGAATCCTTCCCTGTATCTTTTCAAGTGCTACTCACTCGGTTTGGCCTTGTATCCCTCAGCCCTCTCTCCTGCCCTCTCCTTGGTACTTTCTTGGCATTGTCCCCATCCCGTGAGCCACCTGCGTTGACCACTGCTACCACATGCAGTCAGATCTGGTCGCAGTAGTGTGGCATCACCACCACTGTCATTCTAAATGCTGTTCTCTTATTTGCACATTCCAAGGTTAACTTGTTCATTTACTTCACAAATACACAGGAAGGGCACCTACTGTGTGCCAGGCAAGCTGTGCCGTCAGGGGACACAGGCGACTCAGCTGCCACAGCACTCCCTGATAACTACATCTCTGTCGTCACGTGCGTGGTGGTGTTCTCACGTGGCCGGGACTCGTTGGCGGCAAGGCCCACTTTGCCCATTCGTCATAGAAAACCACACAGCTAGCGCAGAGCCCGGGCTGCAAGATGTGCTTAAAGATGACTTCCGTGGGGATTTCCTTGGGGTGTCCTAGGACTGAAATAGTAATGGTTTTGCCACCATTGGTTTGGTTATTTGGTTGTCCCAACAGCTATTCGGAGAGGACACCATTCTCGTCACTCCATGCAGGTTGATCTGGGGCCGTGGCCTCCGGGAGGGCAGAGGGAAGGGCAGTCCCCATGGAGACGCCACGCCCAGAGGGAAGGAAATGCAGGGCTGCTTCCGGGCTGGAGGATGGAGGGATTTGAAGCACCGTGGGGAAGGGCACCACTGGCCTGGGATGACTGATCCCTCTCCCAGGGAGAAATGTTGAATTTGCTGGACAATTTACTGTTTGTTCATTCTCCCAGTTTCTTTACTGAGTTATTATTTGAATATGGCCTGATTCCAAGCTCAATATTCAGTCTTTCAACTTAACGCCAGAAAGAAATTGGAAACGTGCCTGTTTCTACTACAGTGGTTCTCAACCCAGGGCAGTTTTGTCCCTTCCTCCCAAAGGGGCATGGCAATGTCTGGAGATGCTTTTGGGGACCAGGGCCAGGGCTGCTGCTGGCGTCCAGTGGGCAGAGGACAGGGTGCTGCTCCGCACCCTGCAACGCACAGCACAGCCCTCGGAACAAAGAATGATACTGTACCAAGTATCAACAATGCCAAGGGTAAGAAACCCTGATTAATACAAGGAAAACCCTCCCAAAGTGATTGTTTGTATGCAAAATGAAAAAAAAAAGGAAAAAGAAAGAAAGAAAAATGAAGCTGTTTGTCATATGAATTTATATATTCTAGCCAGTGTAAGATAAGACAATGTTTTCCTTTTCTGCTTGATAGGAATTGATAAATGTTTATTAATATGGTATTTTTAAACCTGAATTTTTTTTATTATTGAAGTACATACTCTAGAAACACTGTTTCTATAAAGGCACAAGGTATGGGTATAGATATAGTAAGACATATTTAAATATCTAAATTGCATTTATATTGAGATGACTGGTGTTAGAAAAAAGCAATGCTTTTCATATTTATTTTAAAGTTTGGATGAATTACAGCAAATGCAGTTAAATTTAATTTCTGGATTCATGAAAAACTATGCATGATGGCTGTTTTGCCTTGTCATAACAGCATGTGTGTCAATATTTCTGGGTAAAATCAAAGACAAATTCCAAATGATAATTTTGCAAATCATTCCAAAATGGTGAGAATTTTGGCAAAGGGTCCATGCAATCTCTGCCTATAACTTTGGGATAAATCTTTGCTGTTTGCAAAACGTACGCATATTTTGTGCCGGGGTCAATATTCTGGCACACGGCATGGGCTCTTGGGTCCAACAGACCTTTAATTAATTCAAGATTCTCTCCCTGTCTACTGGTGTGAACTTCACTGAGGTTTTTTTTTTTTTTCATTTTTTAACATATGGATGGAGTATTGCTATGTTGCCCAGGCTGGCCTAGAACTCCTGGGTTTAAGCAATTCTCCAGCCTCAGCCTCCTGAGTCACTGGGACTACAGGTATACACCATTGCACCTGGCTGGATCAAGTTATTGAAGGTCATTAAGTGTGAAATGTCCGATTTTGAATCAAAAGTGTAGTTTATTATATCTGAAACAAGAAGCAGCATGATTGACCAAAGTATGCGCCTAAACTATTGACACAGTTTTGCCGTCTTTACGGTAGCTTGTTTATGCCAGCTGCAAAGAAGCCTGGAGAGCGAGGGCTATGACATCATGAAAGGAGTTTCCCACAGCTTGTTGAGAATTGGATATTTTCCCTCGCAAGAAGTGGCCCAAAGCCTGGAAGAAGCGGTAGTCAGTTGGTGCGAGGTCTGGTGAATACGGCGGATGACAGAGAGTTTCCAAGTCCAGCCTCTGTAGTTTGAGCAGCATTGTTTGTGCAACATGTGGTCCAGCGCTGTCTAACAAGAAGATTGGCCTGTGTCTATTGACCAATCTCGGCTGCTTAATCACAAGCATCCTCATCATTTCAGCCAGTTGGTTGCAGTAGACATCACTGTCATCAATTGACCAGGTTTCACGAAGCTGTAGTGGATAACACCAGTGTTGGACCAACAAACAGACACCATTAGGTTTTTTTGATGAATATTTGGTTTTGGACTATGTTTTGGTACTATGTCTTTATGCAACCCTTGTGCTAAACACCTGCAATTGTCAAAAAGAATCCATTTTTCATCACACATAACAATATGGTGTAGAAATGGTTTGCCTTTATGTTGACAGCAAAGAAAGGCAAGCTTTGAGATGATTTCTCTTCTGATGCTTGTTTAATTCATGTGGTACCCATCTATCCAGCTTCTTTACCTTGCCCATTTGTTTCAAATGGTCCAATATTGTTGGAATAGTGACGTCAAACCTTGCTGCTAATTCATGTGTAGGTTGAGATGGACTCACTTCCAACTACAGTTTTCAGCTCATCATTATCCACTTTGGTCTCAGGTCACCCACGTGGCTCAATTTCAAGACTAAAATCAACAGAATGGAACTTCTCAAACCATGTACGTACTGTGTCTTCATTAGCCACATCCTTCCCAAAGACTTTGTTGATATTTCCAGCTGTCCGCACTGCATTGGTTCCATGGCGGAACTCGTATTCAAAAATAACTCGAAATTTTGACTTATCCGTGGTTTCACAAAAACTGCTCTAAAAATTTTTTTGGAAGATAATCACAGGCCAAACTGTGTGTTTGAAAGACTGAGGATGTACCTTCATAATAAAAATAAAACAAGAAGTGTCAGAATGAAATGTCAGAGATATCACTTGTCAAACTTAGTACTTAAGGAAATTAGACATTTCATACTTAATAACCTAAATATTTTAACCTGACTGTCCCTTTCTTCTCTCTTCTATAAAATGAAGATGCCGCGTGAAGATGCACTTACTTCCCAGGGTTGTTGTAAGGATTAGTGGAAATCTAGGACACGGAGGAAGCATTAAGTTACCATTTTATCATTATTAATGTTATTCCATTATTCTTATAACAAAATTACACTGTGTCCTCATTCTAAGTGTCTTAGTTTCCTAGGGCAGCTGTAACAAAGTGCCACAAACTGGGTGGGTTTAAACAGCAGAAATTTATTTTCCCACAGTCTGAAGGCTAGAAGTCCAAAATGCAGGTGTTGGCAGGGCCAGCTTCTCTCTGAAGGTTCTGGGGGGAGGCTGGGATTCTCTCCCAGCTTCGGGCATTGCCAGCAATCCTTGGTTTCCTTGCCCTGTGGACACAGCAATCCTATCTCCGCCTCTGTGGTCACATGGCCTTCTCCTGAACGTCCCTGTGTCTTCTCTCCTCTTTCTGTAAGGACACTAGCCATATTGATTTAGAGCCCACACTATTGCAGTATGACCTCATTTTAATTTGATGACATCTGGGAAGACCCTATTTCCGAGTAAGATCACATCTGCAGGTACTGATGTTTGAAGGTGGACATACCTTTTTTGGGGACACGATGCCACCCATAAAACCAAGGGTTGAGACTCTGGATGAGCTAGTTTTGTTGAGCTTAAATGAGAGTGTCACATGAAGACACGAAGAAGCGTGGCCGAGGACCACGTGCGGGAGGGTGGACAGCAAGCACCGGTGCGGGGACGGGGCGGAGCTCGTGGGCCGCACGAGGGAGCCGTGAGCTGTATGGAGCAGTGAGCTCCAGCGTCCAGGGCCCAGCGGCGATTTGCAGGGAGCCGCTGTGAAGTTTTCATGAAGCAGTTATGGTGACTACGTGTTTATGAGCTGCCATGCATGTCACATGCAATGAGCTGCAGGAAATTCTTTAATTCCTGGAACTTGGGTGATGTGCTTGGAAACGAAGTCCTCTCTCGTTTCGTAGGCGGTGGCGTTCCTGTGAGAAAGTCTGACCTTGTGCCAGCTGCCACCTCAGGTTTTACCAGCCGTGGCTTCCCTGGGTTGTTGAAGCAGACATACACCTCAGGTCGACAATACGTTATGACTTAGAACTTCCCTCAGAGGTTTTTGTTATGGGTTAAATTGCGTCCCCCCCAAATTCATATGTTGATGTTTTTACCCTCACTATCTCAGAATATGACCTCGTTTTCTTACGGAAGCAATCACGGTAAAATGAGGTCATTAGGGTGGTCCCTTGTCCAATGCGACTGGTGTCCTCACAAAAGGAGGAGACTGGAGACAGGCGCAGGTGCGGGCAGAGGTCAGGGTGATGCTCCCACAAGCCAAAGAGCGCAAAGGCCACCAGCAACCCTGCAGGCACCTGGACCTCAGACTTCTGCTCTCTGGAACCGTGAGACAGCACGTTTCTCTTCTTTAAGTCACCCAGTTTGTGGCACTTTGTTTCGGCAGCCTTAGGACATTAGTAACGGTTTTGCAGGACTGTAAGGAGAGAACAGTGTCCCGCAGTGGGAGGGGTGGCAGCATGAGTTCATCCCCCTGGCCCGAAGCAGCTGTTCTTTAAATACTATTCACCTAACTGTTGCTTAAATACCCCTGGTAACAGGGAACTCAATGTCCTACAAGGCAGCTCATCCCTTTCTCAGATAGTCTGATTATCGGGAAATTCTTTCTTCCTTTACCCAAATGTGATTCCTAATGTCATTGTTCTGCCCCCAAAGGCTCAGTGGGTAGGATCACTTCCCCTTGGCCATGCTTTGGACACTTGAAAACAGCAATTGGGTCTCTCCAGGTCTTCATGTGACCACCCACAGTTCCAGAGATCTGTGCCATGCAGGGAGACCTGCTGGACACTGGTCACAGCCAGGTGATGCTCTTCCGGACTGCCGGGGAAGCCCGCCACCCCCGCACCCTCACCCCCAGCTCCACGCCGCGGTGACAACAGTGAGCTGAGGCGCTTACTGCTCTCTTTGGGTTTCCTGGGAGGGTGTCTGCTGGTCTTGCTTGGTGGCTCTACGACGCACAGTGGGAACTCTGTCTTCTCTGAGACAAATCTGGAAGAGATTTTGGGGAGATGTTGGCAGCCAAAAAGGAGCTCCCTGTAGGATGACAGATCTTCCGTGTGTGTGTGCGCGTGGTTTCAGCTTCAAAATAAAACACTGGACGTGACAGAGAGACGTTCTCCCCTGTTTATAGAGGAGCCCGTTTGTTTACCCAGAGATGGCCACGAGCATTGTTGCCCTGGACACTTTGCAACAAAAAGCCCGATGCAGACGTTGCTCTTAACTCCAGTGTGCGAATATCCCACTCGCCACGTGGGATCAGACTGTCTTTCTCCTGCTGTTTGCTGCGACCACTCAGGCTGGGCCCTGTGCTGAATCACACCGAAGGTTACTTGGCTTCATATAAAATACCCTGCGTGTATTGAGGAGGACTTAGGAAGTCTTGGCTGGGGAGATGTGCTGGAGACTCTCCCTGTCCTGACCGTGGGCGTTTGGTCCTGCTGTGTCCTTCTGTCCCCTGTTCCCTGCCCCTCTTCCTCTGATGAACAGGTCTTGCTGAAGGCTCAGGCAGAACGAGCCCACGTATGTGGGGACCGGCATTTCTGGGTCCCTGCCAGTAAATCTAATGGCACCTAATAGTTTCCCTGGAAGTTGCAAATGAAACTTCACCCTGTGTGTGTGTGGTGACCACTCACCGAGCCCTGATAGTGTTGGCTAGGGGTGCCGGATGCCAGTTTTCCATAGAATGACTTCTCTGGTAAACCAGTGTCACTCTTGTCATTTGATCATTCACTAAACATGACTCACATTCCTCATGGTCCATCCCAGGAGATGCTAAAACACAGACTGTTGGAGCAACCATCAGTCACAATGGTGTTTGTAGCCGCAGGCAAAATAATGGCAGAACTGTAGCCACCACAATTTACATTGCAAATGTCCGTCAGGGCAGACACATGGCCAAGGGCAGTGCCCCGGACTAACCTCCACATGAGGAGAGCCACTCTTCCACAGGAGGTCAATTTAGTCTTAAGGTTGATAAAGTGACGTGCCTTCGACCAGCGTCTTCCTGCGAAGTCGAACGGCTTATTCCTGCGGAGCCTCTTTGAGCGCCGTCATCCTGAGCCTCCTTCCACCTTGCCTCCTCGGTTTGTCCTTCTCCATCCCTGCTCCTGCGATTGGCACTCCCACTCGGCACGCCGTGCCTGGGCAGCCTCGGCAGCTGTCAAGAGAGCTCCCTTCTTTCCGCTGCTTCCTGCTCCAGTGCGTCCTATACATAGCTGGCAGGATAGTCTTCCAAGAGTGCTATTTTCATCAAGCTACTCCCCTACTTGGGAGCCCACAATAGCTCTGCATTCCTCCTCCAGCCCACACCCCTTCTCTGACCTTGCTGCTCTGACCCCGGGAGCCCAGCCCTCTCCCGCCTGGGGGGCAGGTCTTGCTGCCTTCAGCCGTCGCCCCTCGGCACGGGGGGCGACCTTGGCCTGGCTTGTCCTCACTCCTTCTCTTCCTCGCCTGCAGCCTCAGGTCTAGGTAAGATTTCTGATGCCCGACACGCCCATCCGAGCAGATCCCGTGGCTCACTTAGCACCCTTTGACTCAAAGAACTACGCCGTGATGCAGCCACTTGTGTCTGGCTGGGTCTTGAGTATGGTTTGCTCACAACTTCCAAGGTGAGACGCTCAGTACTCTTCCTTCCCTCTTTGGTACAGCATCTGTTATAGGTACCTTAGCGTAATGGTTGGGAACTAGACTGGAGTCTGGCAGTCCTGAGTTCAGACTTTCATCTTGTTATTTACTGTGTCAGTGACCTTGAACAAGACCCTTGATCTCTCTGAGCCTCAGTTTTCTCATCTGTGAAACGGGGATGGTGATATTAATGATGCCGATTTCCTAGGCTGCTCCTGCAAGCGTTAGGTGTTGTAACATAGGTACAGTGCCTGGCAAAAGTGTGATAAGATCAGGTCTCGCTGTGTGTGCTGCAGGCACTCAACAAAGGCTGAGTAGGAGGCGGCACCTGCGTGTGTGCTCCAGGAGGCAGCAGTCAGGATGCCAACGTTTAATTTCCCGAGCTCCCTCTGAGTACTGCTTACCTATCTGTAAGTTGGCTTCCCCTGCTGCCTTCTGAACTTCTCGTATGCCCTGGTCTCCTGCCTGTGAGGACTTCTCCTCACCCGGGCGCAGCTGAGTGTGGCCTCCCGGCCCTCGTTCTCCTCTGCATTCAGACCTGGCATTAGGGCCGCTGCGCCATTAAGGATGGGGACTCTGTCTCACGCCTCTTCCCAGCCCTGCGGCCAGCCACAGTGTCTGACTTGCGACCCATGTTAATGGAATAAATGCTTTTGGGTAAATTAGATTCCCCAGAAATAAAACACCAGAGTTGGTGACCTGTGGGCGACCGAGCTCCCGGCCAGGGAAGCCACGAGGGGAAGCTGTGGACCGAGCGCCGCTTCTCGGGAGGCGGCGACAGACGCGCCCGTGGCAGGAAGGAGCGGCGGGGCCGAGCTTGTCCCCTGACTGCGGCCCTGGGCTGGGGGGACGCTGAGATTCTGTGGGAGGAGTGTCACGCGGCCGTGAGGCGTCAGACACGTTGCCTCAGTCGCCTCATTCTGAGAAACGGGGCGTTTCCCCGGGGGGTTGCTGCTCGCGATGGGTGGGGGGTGCACTGGCACAAGCGCAGCGGCAAGCACGGTGCCCCGCCCGGGGCACGGACGCAGGGAGGGCTGCGGAGCGCGACACTAGGGGACCAGCGCCCCGCTAGATCACGTGACTTGTACGCGTGCCCGGCGCCTGCAGGCAGCGTTTTGGAAACAGAGAGCGTCACTCCCCACCCATCCGTTCCCGCAGCCCGCCCCGCTCCGCCGGCTTTGCTGTGCGTGGCCCTCGTGACGTCTCTCCTATTTCGATAAACTGTTAAGGTTCCCCACCTCCTAAGGTTTCCCAACACCCATGTTCTGGTAGAGGGACCCTTCTAGAATGTGGTTAGATTGCAACGTCTGTAGAGAGCCCTAATTTTATTCTGAAGTGGAGAACTGCCGCTGCTTAGTGGGGCCAGCTTGTGTTTATTCCTCCCGTTTGAGAGATCATTTACACGCCAGCTTATTATTACATGTTTAAGACAACTCACTCCCTAATTTTCTCCATTGGAATATTCTGAAGTGATGGATCCCATCGTCCCAGCCCACCAGTGGGGGCGATTCCACCGGAAGTCTGCCTGCTGAAGAGGGTGACTCAGTGGTGTTCCCTGTTATCAGGTAGCTTCGCTGCATAACAAACCGTTCCTGAACCAGTGACTTCAAGCAACAACATATTGTTTAGCTCGTGAGTCCAGGGGCCCGCGGTGTGGGCTGGGCTCAAGTGGGCCGTTCCTTTGGTCTCAGCTGTGCTCATTCATGCATCTCTTGTCACCTGGCAGGATGACAAAGTGACGAGGGATGCAGGCCTGCCAACGCCTGCTCCATTCCACGCTTCGGCGCAGGGCACCGACCCGCCAGACGCACAGGGATGGGAAAGACTTCACCTCTGGAGAGGAGCTGCAAAGTCACACTGAAAAGGGGCCTGGCACGGGAAGGAGGGCAGTTTGCAAGCCACCGACCCACCCAGAGACCACCACACCCCTCCCGTCCTGAGCGAGGGGCTCCTGTGGGAGATGAGTGGGGAGGAGACTCGCCCTGGGCTCAGCACGGGAGGGACGTGAGTCGGATGTGGAAGGGACCGACCTCTCACCGTAAGATACTGTCCAAGGTCACAGCTTGTTACCTACTTAAAAGTTCATCCATGCCTACCTACGCCAAGGCTTGGCACGTATTTTTTTCAAAGGGCCACCCAGTAAATACTGGGTGTCTTTGTTGTGACGACCCAGTCCCACTGTTGTGGCTGAGACGTGTCACCAATGCACGTGTTCCAATAACGTGTTTTGCAAAACCAGTTGGTGGGCTGCACTGGCCCACAGGTCATGGTTTGCTGACCCCTTGATTGATTTCAAATCTACATCTGTCTTTTAGTTTTCTTTCTAGAGGGGCTGTGTCCTCAGCTCCTATGGCAAAAAACTAGGTGTCAGATGGTTATTTTTCTTATTATTGAAGAGTCTCGTTCCTGGCTTTTCTAGCCTCTGTCAGCGACGACCGAGCCACAGTTCCCCTCCCCGAGCTCCTGTGCAGTCCGAGGCCGGTGGAGCAGACAGTGTCCTAAATGTGCACGACACGACTCTTGAGGCAAACGGTGTCCTCTGTCTTCTAAATGCTGACGTGGCATCTCCCTGAAAATCAGCTTTGGGCCACACTCAATTTCCTGAAATATCATCACAAAGAATATTACAAATGAAAGAACTGGGGAGCATCATTAAATCGCACCGTCTTCTCACTCTAAAGTGAGACGGTCTTCCTGGGCTCCAGGCCGGGAGGAGCAGCAGAGTATTAAAGGGCTGGCTGTGACAAGCGAATAAAAAGCAAAACCGAATGCAGAAGTCTGCATTTAACGTGGCGCGCGCGGCGTTTACCCAGGTCTGTGTCTGTCACGCACGGCTCTTTTCTGAGAATGGCACAGACTGTTCTGCATTTGGTTTCCAGAATCAGCAAATTACACTGGCAGAACAAAGCTGTCATATTTGGTGGTATTTTGTTACATCCATTATTTCACTTAAGTTTAGACATCTCTTTGCAAAATCAGATCCTACTTTAAAAAATTGCCGTGTTTTGCAACATTAAACAAAATGACAAGCTGAAAAAGAAGTTGATTAGTAAGCAATGCATTGAGGAAAACTCTCCTTTAGGTTCAGAAATGAAGACTTAAGTCAACAAACGCAGTCAACTTTCTTATACACAAGAATGTGGTTTGGAACTTGGTGTGAATATTTCCAATGAAGTTATGTTCCGTGAAATGAGAGAGCCTAAACCGCTGGCCCAGCTTGGTTGGGCAAAGGCCAGGTAGGGCTGCTGCTACCACCACCACCACGCCCTGGTGCACCCAGCCCACCTTGTACCCTGTTAGCCCAGCCGCCGGCATATCCTGATTGGTGTCACCTGTGGAAACCACGCCACCTGCCAGTGGGCTGGGTCTCCTCCCATGCCATCCTCTTGTTTGGCTTCATGTAGACATAACCTGTGTCTAAAGCCAACTTCTGAGAAAAGGAGGATCATACACACAGTCCATGTGTTAGAGAAACAGAACCAACAGGGCG
>CAUYRT010038459.1:0-11735 GCA_963574885.1 Lepilemur ruficaudatus
CCATAAACTGAGAATAGGGGATGGAGTGCTATTGGGGATAGAGAAATGAGAGAAAAATATGTCCTATCACCAAAATGTAATGGAAGAAAATCAGCTGGTGATTTCTACATGATCAGGAGCAGAGAGCAACATGCATGACCCGGGCACTGTCAGGACTTATGTGAGAACGGTTACTGGTGAAAGTGGTCAATGGCGGACCCTCACATGAATGATATCAGTGAATATTTATATTGTAACACTGGGAGGCATTAAACAATGGGATCTTAAGTCACCATAATTTGTCTATGCCAGAGGATGTAATGTTTTTGAATCATGCCTTTCTTTTAGTAAAACTTCCTTTTCATTAATTGTGCTCATCAGGCATAAAAATTGGGGACAATTTATTAGACTCTCTACTGAAAAAGAAAATTTACCAGAACCATACCTTTTACAGCAGCGGTCCCCAAACTTTTTGGCACCAGGGACTGGTTACATGAAAGAAAATTTTTTCATGGATGAGGATGGGGGCAGGTGGAGCTCAGGCAGTGGTGCAAGCGATGGGGTGCAGCTGTAAATACAGATGATGCTTCGCTCACCTCCTTTTGTGCAGCCTGGTTCCTAACTTTCATGGAAGATACTTTTTCCACAGACAGGGGATGGGGATTTGGGGATGGTGGGAGGGTGGAGGTGGAGCTCAGGTGGTGATGCATGGCTGCATGGTCTGGTTCCAACAGGCCAGTATCAGGTTGCTACCCAGGGATTGGGGACTGCTGTATTAGAAGAAATAGAGAAAATCCATAAACAGCATAAACTCATGCATCTCTAGTGTGAGGTATATCCTTTTCAAAATTTGCAATTAATTTTCCACATATGTATCAGTTACTATTTTGCCAAAATAATCTCTGATGATAGGTACTGCACTGTTTTTCTGCTTATATTACATATCGATCTCAGGTGTGTATGTATTTTTTCTTTTTTAAATTTACTTGTCCATATTATTACCCAATTCAGAATATCAGGAAATAAATAGGTATTCACAGATCTATAATAAAAAAATGTTTGACAAATATTTAAAAAATTGAAGAGAAATAAATAACTTATATAAATTACATTTTCCTTGTCTTTCATTTTATGTTGACTCAAGGCCTTGCTGTTTTTTGTTGGTTTTCATAAGTCAAAGAGAAGAATCTTTTCCCTGATAAACTGTATAAAATGCTCTAATTGAAGTATTGAAGAATTTCTCATAATATGCAGAAAATCAGATCTATCACTGAATAAGAGAAAATATATATTATCCAGGTGTCTTATTTAACTTGATGGAGCTCATCACTGAAAACACTAATAATAGAATGAACATTCAACATCTTGTGGTAAAAAGTTTCATCTAGTTACAATAAAAATGTTATAAATAAATTATCATGGAAAGAAAATAAGTTTATATTAAAAAGACTATTCAGTATATATATATGTATTAAGCAATATTTTCAAATTTCAGCCAATTAGAAAAAATAAACTACTGCAATGCATTATCAACAAATGAGCACTCACATGGGAAACATGTTATTTAATGATATTGATTTATCATGTTATATGATCTCAAATATCTGAGTTGCTTTGGTTCACTAGTTTCCACATTAGGACCAGAGTATAATGAAAACTATGATTTTTCTTATTCTTTTCAAAATTTTTTTCATTAAGAAATACTTCTATCAATTATTGATTGTCTTTTCTTTTCCTAAAGCACAATATCTTGACATTGTTTGGAGCAAAAAGAAATCAAGTTAGCCAACTCTATACATGATGTTATCTAGTAAGATAGCTAGCTAGAGAAATAACGATATCTAAATATTACATTTTTTAAAATTAGTTGTATATATATTCTGCTTTCCCCCCTTTTCTTAAATAAGGTTATTTTTCCCATTTATTTTGTATTTGTATATATTCATGGGATACAAGATCAATTTTGCTACACTGATATATTGCATTGTGTTGAAGTCAGAGTCTTAAGCCCACACATCACTGAAACAACGTGCGTTGTACCCGCCAAGCAACCTCCCGTCATCCAGCCCTGTCCCCTGTTCCACCCTCTGAGTCTCCACGGTCCATCATTCCACACTGTGCTTCCATGTATACAAGTCAGTTAGCTCCCACTTACAAGTGAGAACATGTGATATTTGTCTTTCTGTGTCTGAGTTAAACAAGGTTATATTGTAAACCAGCAAAAAATAAACAAATGTGTATTAGGAATATTGTACCCTGTTTGCAGCAATGAAGAGAATAGATTTTTCATGATGATGATATGAATTATCATCTTGTTTTCAGGCAGAGAGACTTCTGTGAAGTAAAAGTGGATGGGAGCAGCAGGTTGGGCATAGTTACAGGAAAATAACTGGAAGCTTGAAATAGGGGCCCCCAATTATGAGTTTAGTGCCTCCATGGGTCAAAGGAGGGCCACTTTGAAAATACTGTTTAATCTGCTAGGAGCAATAGGAACTATTTCCTTTCAGAAGTAGGAGTCAGACTCACCATAGGTTGACCTTTGCACTTCCTGGACTTTACCCCACTGGCCAACCATGTTTAGCAATGCCCAAGTGATGAGACTCAGTTCTGCCAGCTTCACTCCCACATTACAGGTTGATCTGACTAGGATGTACTGAGCTGAATTCATTAGAATTAGGATCCCATGTATTTCTTTTTTTATATTTATTTCAGGAAATTATGGGGGTATGAACATTTTGGTAACATGTTATGACTTTGCCAAATTCCAACCATGATTTGAGATGTGCCCTTCCTCCCCCACAATGTTCACTGCGTCCATTAGTTGTGAATTTACCCACTCCCAACCCCCCACTCCCAAAGAATATTACTACTGTGTGGGCACCTTAGTGTTGATCAGTCAGTGCTAGTTTGATGGCGAGTACATGTGGTGCCTATTCTTCCATTCTCGTGATACCTCACTTTGCATATTTCTTAAGTGAAAAATATTTATTGCAATGTTAAGAGGTTATTCCATTTTCTTCTTTTCATTTTTTTGTTACTTTCTGAATTTTTTATAATGCACTGTGTACTCAAAGAGACTAAGGAAATAGTAAACTCCCAAAGTACAAACAGAGGTCAACTTCCTGGGATAGTTATAAATACAGTTCATACTTTAAATAGTATAAATGATATTGCAATGATTTTAAGAGAGAAAACTGATATTTTGAAATCAAGTAGCCAGAAGTCAAGTCCAAAAACTTTAGGGATACTGTTATTAATAAGGAATAGAAATTATTGGTTTTAAAAACATTATTTCACTCGTAATTTTTATATTTACTATAATAAATAACAGATTTGTTAAGTAATTTCCTATGTTCAAAGACAATATGCTACTCGGGATTGATGAGAATTCAGGGCATAGGTATTCAAAAGTAGACAGTGAAAGAAAAGAGAAAGGCAAATGAATATGATTATAAGATGTTATTGAAATTAAACTAAAATTAATGAACAAGTGTACATTAAAAGAGTAAAAGTTAAGCATGTTAAAATGGACAAGGATATGTATAATGCAGCATAGTCAAGTATAATGAGTCAAGGAAAACTAATTGAATGGCATAAACATATGGTGGTTTTCAGGAAGATTATAAACTTGTGTTGGAAAAGAATAGGGGGTTTCTCAGGTAAAGGTAATAGTATAGGGCAGCGGTCCCCAAACTTTTTGGCACCAAGGACTGTTTTCATGGAAGACAATTTTTTCACTGACCGGGAGGAGTGTGGGGATGGTTCTAGGATGATTCAAGCACATTACATTTATTGTGTGCTTTATTTCTATTATTATTACATTGTAGTATATAAAGAAATAATTATACAACTCACTATAGGTTGGAGACTCCTGGTGTAGGGTATACTCTGGCTTTGTTTCACTCAACCCTCTCTCAATAATTTTACTCTTTAAAGGATGTCCTCTGGAAGAAAATTTAAAAATTGAGGTAAAACACATGATTTAAGTTTTTTTTTTAAACAAAGAGACACTGGAACTCATGACAAATACTATATCAAATAAGATGAAATATGTTTAAATATTGACGAAAATAATTTCACATACTTATTGATATAACCAAAATCATTTTCCTACATTATTTGGCCAATTCATTCCAAATTTATTATACATATCTCTACTTTTTTATAACAATATATTATAAATCTACTTTAGATGATTACCTTTTTATAACTGATGTTACTATTTATATAAAATATTAAATATATGGGAAGCAAACTTTGGTGTCACAAATCTATATTATGGGGAGTAAAGTAGGGAATACCATGATTTCATTGAGGATATTTAATAGTGACCAGAGCCTTTTTGTTCATTATAAAGCTACAATGTTTTCCAGTGTGTTTTTGTCAAAGTAGAAATTATCATGGATGCTTTAATTAAAATTGTATTGATATTCAAAATACTTTCTGTTGCTTACCAGGAAGTTATTATTAATTATGTTTTTATATTTCATATTTAGGCTAGAAGTAAAACCAATATGTGTGCTGATATTTTTTCATAAATTTATACCAACAAAATAGGTCTTGTTAAGGCTCTCCTTTTTAGCACAGCATGAAGTTCTTATTTGCTTTCAAAATTTCTAAAATTAAAGCAACTAATTAGTTCACAAGACTGAAAAGAATTTGCCTTCATTGGACTTTTCAAAGAGGAGTATCAAAGTGTGTGAGCTTTAGGAACATAGCAGTTTTAATTCTCAATTCATCTACATACTATGTTTTCTCAAACCTGAGACTAGCGCTTCAACAATAATGTCGATGATATACGTTTCCCATTCTTAGCGGAGCTTTTGAAATAAATGTTCAAAAGTAGACCTATTGTGAAAGGATATAAAGCAAAGGTCACTTTCCCGTTTTGTTCTGATTTATAGAAGAGGTCTGAAACTATAAGACATCAGTAAAGTATCTATACAATCCCAACCTTTATTTAATACCATACGATTTCTCTTGAAAATACTGAAATGTTTGCTTTCTATATTTTTTGGAAGATGCAAAAGCTTATTAGGATATGGATCAATTGAACTGGATAGTAATGCAACTCTGACTTTTTTGAAAAATGTGTAAACTGATATTTAATAAAATTAATGCTTAAGTTACTTAGCTATGCATTTGGTGATCTTATTTGTGGACTTCAGCAGAAAGACTGTGCGTTGTGTGAAACTCATTTTGATCTCCATGCTGTGAAACAATACTTCTTAATTCATTGGTAACTAATGACAGAAAATGTAAAGTTTAGCCCTTACTTCTCAGGAAGGTGCGGCATGGAGTGTTATAGTCATCAATGTCATCAAGTGAATGCCATAGCACAAAGTTAATACTAAAGACAAAAGACACACTTACCAGTTCACTTTTCACACTGAGGCACAAAGGAATTTCCACAGCCTTGGAAGGAATGATACTAGTTGGCTCCTTGCAGCAGAGACAGCATCCATAGAGGGTCAAGACACTATTATAACCCTGAGGAATTATCCATGGCTTTCTTCATGGGCTTCTGCTCACTTGTTTCTGATCTCAGAATTCTTAAACATAATAATAATCATTTCCTTTTTCATGAAGAAGAAGATGGAAATAACATTACCTATATCCACTAGGTTGAACACCAGTAATTAGACACTATGAGATTTTAGAAGTTTTTACCTTGGCCATAATTCTACATAAAACTTACTGAAAAAATTAAAAATATGAGCAAAATTATTTCAGGGAAATTTTTTAAACTACTCAATGGATTCAACTGGTCTGAATATGCTCCAAGAATTTCATAATTTCTGGCTTTTGTAGCCATAATTTGTTACTAAACCATACAGCACATACCTTCATTATACATGCAAAGAAACTAAACCAAGAGAGACTAACCAACACATTAAACACTAATGTTCAACATATTGACACACTGAGTACTAATGAGGGTTATACAGACAACTAAAACTAACGACCTATGCTTTCCATTAAAGTAATTCCTTAAACTTATATGTGAATTATCAATATTTCTAATATCATCATTATATTGGTAAAAATATTATGTAATACCATATTTGAATATATTAAAATACATTTAAAGATTATCTTTCTTTCTTTTTTTATTTCAAAATATTAATGGGGAATGAGTGTTTTTGTTACATGGATACATTGTACAATTCTTAACTCAGAGTTTTTAGTGTTCCTATCACCATAATAGTGTTCATTGTACCCAACAAATAAGGTTTCACCACTTGCCCCCTCCCACCCTCTCCCCTCTTTGGTTTCCAATGTCCTTTACATCTCTTTGTGACTGGATATGCCTATTTTTCAGCTCCCAATTTTTAGCGAGAACATGTAGTGTTTGTTTTTCCATTCTTGAGTTAGTTCAGTTAGGATAACAGTCTCCAGTTTCAACAAAGTTGCAGCAAAAGACATTATTTCATTGCCTTTTATGGCTGAGTAACATTCCATGGTGTGTATTATTCCACATTTTCTTTATCCACTAATGAATTGATGGGTACTTAGGTTGATTCTACATCTTAGAAATTGTGAAATATTTGGCAATAAACATTTGAGTGAAGGTGTATTTTTGATAAAATACATTATTTTCCTTTGGGTAGATAAATAGTAGAGGGATTACTGGATTGAATGATTAAGTCTACGTTTATTTCTTTGAAAAATCTCTATACTGTTTTCCATAGAGGTTGCACTAATTTACAGTTCCACCAACAATGTGTAAGCACTCCTTTTTCTCTGCATCCATGCTAATACCTATTGGTTTTTGACTTGTTCATATGGCCATTCTGACAGGGATAAAGTAGTAACTCATTGTGGTTCATATTTACAGTACTCTGATGATTAGTGATGTTGAGCATTTTTCATACATTTTTTGGCCGTTTTTCTATCTTGAAAAACTTTTGTTCATGTCTTTTGCCTACTTTATAATGAGATTGTTTGTTTTTGTCTTTCTGGGTTGTTTGAGTTCCTTTTAGATTCTTGATATTGGCCGTTATCAGATATACCTTTGTGAATATTTTTTCCCATTATGTAGATTGTCTATTTACTCTGTTGATCATTTACTTTGCTATGCAGAAGTTTTCAATTTAATTAAATCCCATTTATTTATTTTTGTTACTGCTCTATTTGCCTATGGAGCTTAGTGATATATTCTTTCTGAGGCTAATGTCTAGAAGAATTTCTCCTATGTTTTCTTTTAGAATTTATATTATTTTGTGCCTTAAATTTAAGTATTTTATCCATGCTAAATTAATTTATGTATATGGTGAGAGAATAAGGTCCTGTTTCATTCTTCTGCATGTGGAGATCCAGTTTTCCCAGTACCATTTATTGAATAAGGCTTCTTTTCCCCAGTGTATTAATATTCTGTCTTCTTTGCCAAAGACCAGTTAGTTGTAGGTAGAAGGCTTTATTTCTGGGTTCTCTATTCTGTTCCATTGCTCTGTGTCTCTACTTTCATACCAATACCGTACTGATGTGGTTACTATGGCTGTGTAGTATAATTTGCAGTCAGATAATGTGATAACTCCAAATTTGTTCTTTTCTTTACAATTGATTTGGCTATTTTGGCTCTTTTTTTTGTTTCCACGTGAAACATTGAATTATTTTTTCTAGATCTATAAAATATGACATGGTATTTTCATGGGGATTGTATTGACTCTATAAATCGCTTTGGGTAATATGGACATTTTAACAGTATTCATTCACCAAATGCATGAGCATGGGATGTTTTTCCCTTTGTATCATCTCTAATTTATTTTGTCAGTGTTTTGTTGTTCTCCTTTTAGAGGTTTTTCAACTACTTGAAAAAATATACTCCTTGGTATTTCATTTTTCTTGTAGCTATTATAAATGGTATTGAGTCCTTGATTAGACTCTCAGCTTGATGCTACTAGTATATAGAAATGCTATTGATTTTTGTACATTAATTTTGTAACCTGAGACATTACTGAATTTATTTATCAAGTCTAGAAGTCTTTTGGTGGAGTCTATAGGGTTTTCTAGACACAAGATCATATCACCAGCAAACAGGGATAATTTGACATCCTTTTTTCTGATTTGGATGCCCTTTATTTCTTTCTGTTGTCTGATTGCTCTTGCTAGGACTTCTAGCACAATGTTGAATGAAATTGATGAGAGTGGGCACCCTTGCCTTTGTTTGTTGTTAGGAGATTTTTTATTATTTTTTCACTCTGGTTGCTCATTATTGTTCTTATCAGGATTTCTATTTCTGCCTGATTCTATTTTTGCTTGGGAGGTTGTGTGTTTCTAGGAATTTATCCATTTCTCCCAGGTTTCCTAGTTTGTGTGTGTAGAGGTTTTCATAGTATTCAAGCACGATATTTTTGTATTTGTTATCAGTTGTGATGTCTCCTTTTTCATTTCTTATTGAGATTATATGAGTCCTTTTTCTTCTATTTCTGGTTAATCTAGCTGGTGGTCTATCAATTATGTTTATCTTTTTAAAGAATCAACTTTTTATTTCATCGATCTGTTGTATTATTCTTTGGTTTCTGTTTCATTTTGTTCTGTTCTGAGTTTTGTTATTTCTTTTCTTCTCCTGGCTTTGGGTTTGGTTTGCTCTTCTTTTTCTAGCTTCTTGAAATGTGACCTTAGGTTTTTAATAAGTGGTCTTTCTGTCTTTTTGATTTAGGCATTTAAGGCTATAATTCTTGGCTGCCAATTGTTCTGCTTAAGAAGACTAAAAATGGGGTCCCAATCCCTTTTGGCTTCTAAAGTTTCTACTGGGAAGTTTGCTGTTAGTCTGATTGCTTTCCCATACTTTTTTCTTTTTCTTATTCTCCTTTGTAGATACCTGTAATTCATATATTGGCACCGTTCACATAGACCAATATTTTTCTTAGTGATTGTTCATTCTTCTTCATTCCTTTTTCTGCATTTTTGACTAACTGGGTTATTTCAAAATCTTTGTCTTAAGGCTCTAAGGTTGTTTATTCTACTTGGCTCAGCCTGTTGTTAAAGTCTTCTGTTGTATTTTGAAATTTCCCCAATGATTCTTTCATTTCTTTGAGTTCTTTTATATCCTTTTTTGTGTTGTCTAGAACTTTAGTGGCTTTCTCATTTTTTTCGCTGATGTCCTAGAAAAATATATGTGTACACACACACACACACACATACATATATACACACACATATATAAACATGTATGTCTGTATAGTCTTCTCTATGTTCATTTTTAACTTTCACTGCAATTCCATTTATCTTTATGTCATCCATATTCTAAACTCCATTTCTGACATTTTGAAAACTTCCTTTTGTTTGGAATCTGTTGCTATAAATCTGTTGTCATACTTCGGGGGTATCAAACTAGTTTATTTTTTTTATGTTGCCAGCATTCTTTAGCTGGTTTCTTCTCATCCAAAACCTATTCTCTCAGCTCAGAGCAGATAGGTTTGTGGCACACCTGTTCTCTTTGCTGGGAGCTGTCCTACTTAGTGAGAAGTAGGAGAGATCCCTAGATGGTGCTTTTGTGACCTATTCCAGAAGTTTGATCTGGCAGGAGAGGGGCATACAGACTGAAAACCTGTAATACAACTGATCTATATTGTCTCATTCCTCTATGATTGTTATCATGCAAGCTGGTGGTGGAAAATCTTTGTGCAGAGTGGTGGGTTGTTTCCTAGCCCAGGGTTGGAAGCTTGGATAGGGAGCTGGGAAAGTTCTTCTCCAGGAGGCTGGTATTACAGGAGATTATTCTGCCCAGGTCTCCACATGACAGTGGCAATGGCATCTTGTTAAGGTTATCTAGGCAGTGATCATGGGTATCAAGGCTATAGGCATTCACCCCACCCAGGTTCAAGTGTGTCAGTGGCTTGCTGCTAGCAGGTCTCCAGTAGTGTGTTGGACTTGGTGGTGCATTAGACCAGGTGGCAGATCGGAGCCTCAGGGGCAGAGTTTTGGGTCCTGGAGGCCATGCAGGAACCTCAGGGGCAGAACCACAGGGCTAGGCAGGAGGAAGTGCAAGAGCAGCATGGGCAAGGCCACTGGGCCAAACTTTAATGTAGGAGCCTCAAGGCCCTGGGCAATGCGGCTGGGCTGCTGGGTAGCGAGGTTCTCCCCCTGCCTAAGTCCCACTGAGGCAGTCACTCTGGGGTTTCTCAAGTGGCCTATTTGGTTCTCATACTGCTCTAATCACCCCTGGATGGGAGGGGTGCTTGGCTCTCAGTCATGGGGCACATGAGAGCATACCTTCTCCCTGTTCCTTCCCCAGTGCAGCCGGGATGATGAGGAGGCATCTGCAGCAACAATAAGCCCTGTGCAGACCAGGCACTCTGGACCTGAGAGCTTAGAATGGCATTAGTTGCAGAGACCCAGCAATGGAGGTCACCAAGTTCCTGCTGTGCCCACTCTCCAGTGCAATATCACTGCACAGACTCCAAGCAGGTCTCTGCTCAGTCCAGAGATCTTTCGGCAGGGATGGGGTGGGTGTGGCCTTCACTACTCAGGGTGCATTATCCACCGGGGGGGGAATATTGGAGCCCCTGTGCTCTCTCCTCCTATTCTTCCCAATGGGGGGAGACCTCTCTCAGGTACCTTCTGATCTTTCTGAGTGGATCACCCTGTTACCTCCCTTCCTCACTGTGAGCATTGCCCATCTTTGCTCCAATGATTCACAATGCTCTCTCAAAGAATGCCCATCCATAGTTGGACATCCACCTGAAACTTCTGATCCTCCCAACAGCAGCACACACAGGTTGCTCCTAGTCTGCCATCTCGCCCCCTTATTACTTTTAATTGTGCATATCTATTATTTTAGATGTATGATCGCCATTGCATGGATTTATGCCCTAATAAAAGAAAAAAATAATTTTATCAATAGTAATGGTAACATTTTATGTACAAATGTTGCTGTAAACCTATTTTTTCATTCATTATAGTAAATACCAAGTAAATCTTAAGAAATTAACTTTTACCTCTACCAGGAGAAGAAATACGGACCTTATTCTTATGAGTTAATTATAAGATATGTAGATATCACCCACTGTTTTCATTGTAGATAGGCATTTAATTCATTATTAAAAATTTTTATTATGTTCTGTGAATTGAATCATTTGAATGGTTTCCAATGTTGTGAAAACAGCAAAAGAAAATGAAGTATTTGGGGGAATTTCTACTCTTATCTAGAATGCATAACCTTCATCAGAACAGTAACCAATTTCATAAACATGAACTTTCAAATGAACATTTTGGAAAAGAGTTTCTAATTCTTTATTATGGACATGAATTCTTTACTAGATACATGAATTATGTTTTATGTGTGTATTCAAAAAACTGTGATTTCATAAATGCCATTTCATTCAGATTTATCTGAACTTTTAGAGCACCTGCTATAAACATTTACATTATTTTACTTAGATATCATCAGGAGCTCCCTGTAAAGGTATTTCTCTTTCTTAAGGTATAAGGCAACTCTGACCCTGAAATAAGTAAACTCTCAGAGTTTATATCTCAACAAGTATTAGTTATGAAAACATTTTATGCTAATTATATATTTTCCCCTTAATACTTTTTTCAAATTACATGACTGGAATAAACTTAAAAATGAAGAAATGCATCTTCTTATCATTATATTGTTAATTAATCATAGTAATTTTGGGCACTTGTTTCCCTATAAAAAAAGTATTAGGTAGTTTTTCTTGCATTATTTTGACATATTTCATTAACAACCCTTTGGGATGCTTATAGTACATACCACTTTTTTTTTCAGGATATTACAGAGGTACAAA
>CAUYRT010038460.1:0-97768 GCA_963574885.1 Lepilemur ruficaudatus
GCCAGCCACATTTCTAATGAGTGAAGCAAATCCAACAGGGCCGTGCAAGAAATATTTTTCTGTGCCAAGTCTAATTCTGAAACACATTTGATATTCACACTGTGATTCCGGGTCGCATCATGTTAAACATGACAAGCTCTATTGTGGTAGTAGCTTTTGCTTAAAAATGTGGGCATTTTGTTCAGTGCCCAAGGAGTCCACACAGGAGCAGATCAAGCTCTTCTCGTTTCTGTGTTCGCTCTGCTGTTAGAGAACAGCAATCATGGAGTCCCATTGTCATTCTGCTTGTTCTATCAGCCTTTTGCAGTAAGCGGTGAACTCCTCAAGGGCAAAGTTGCTTTACTGCTCATTTCTCTAACTCCACTTCAGGAGCAAGTCTCATAAGAGAAACGGAGTTAAATGCACTGAATACAAGAAGAGAGGGAAAGGAGGACAGAGGACGAGGAAGCAAGAAATGCTTAGGCAGCCATGTCCAAGAAGTTATTAATACAAAGCATGAAAGAAAGTTCAAACATCTCATTTTTTTCTTTTTCTCTTTCTTTCAGAATATTTTAGGAGTACACATGTTTTGGTTACATGATTCACTATTGTAGTTTGAGTCAAAGTCATAGGTGTGTGTTTTTTTAATAGAATGTCTTTTTTTTCCCCTTTGGGTAGATGCTCAGTAGTGGGATTGCTGGATCAAATGGTGGTTCTACTTGTATGTCTTTGGTGTATCTCCATACTGCTTTCCACAGAAGTTGTACTAGTTTGCAGTCCCACCAGCAGTGTGTGAGTGTTCCTATCTCTCCCTGTCCACACCAGCATCTGTTGTTTTGGGACTTTTTGATATAACTGAATTCTTACTGCAGTTAACTGCAATCAAGATGTGAAATGTTGAACTCTATTGCTAATATACATCATCATCTCTCACTGATAATCAGATTTTAAATTGTTTAGTCTGGTAATACTGTCAATCCCTATGACTTCACTTTTAACCATACATTTCTACTAATTACTATGAACTTTTAACTTAAGAAAATATAATTGAGGTACTAATTTTATGTTAATTTATAAGCATAAGTCACATATTTCCTTTAATGTTTCAATTATATGCAAATAAATTCTGGAGAGTTCTGCAAGACTATGTCAAGACTAACTAACAGTGTTATCCTTCTGCTTATCACCACCAAGAAAAACAGGATATAAGGTAAGAAGCAACAGGTATCATGACTCTGGGCCTTCAGTTCTGTAAAAGCTAAATGAAGTCATCTCCACAAAACTCATACTAGAAGAAATGATAAAATGATTCCAGCTGAGGGAAAATGAAAGCAGATGAAATGCGGATTTGTGCAAAGACAAAAGACATCAGAAATGGTCATTGCATGAGTAAGCACACAAGATTCGTTTCTTGTTCTTCCAGTATCTATAAAACACATTTGATTGTTTGCACAAGTGTGGTAACAATAGGGTTTATAACACAGGAAATAGTAAAAATAATGGCAAAAATGTCACAAAAGGTGGGAGAAGAGAAAAGTAATGGACATATGCTATTATAACCTTCTACACTATACCTTGAAACTAGGTTGTGATAAATAAAAGCTGTGCATGTTAAAGCCTAAAACAATGATTTAAAAAAGAGTTATGTCTAATAAGGGGAAAAAGAGTCATAAATACTACTTAATAAACTCAAAAAGGAGGCAGAAATAGAAAAAAAAGGGAACAAGGAACGCATAACACAAACAGCCCATTAATAGCACAAAGATGTTTAAACTTAACCATATCAATAATTACATCAAATGAAAATGATCTAAATGCCCACAGTTAAAAGCCATAAATTGTCACAGTGGATTAATAAAAGCAAGACTGTGTTGTATGCCAGCTACAAGGAACACGCTTTAAATATAAAGGTACAAATAGGTAAAACAAATTAAAAGGTGGAAAAAACATATACCATGTTAACACTAATCAAGAGAAAGTTGCAATTGGTAGACTTGTGCTAGTCAAAATAGAATTCACAGCAAAGACAATACAGTACCATGGGTAAGGAAGGTCATTTAATAATGATAACAGAGTCACTCCATCAGAAGGACGTAGCATTTCTAAATCTTTGTGCCCCTAATGAGAGGTCTTCAAAACCTATTAGAGCAAAACCGATAGATTGATAAGAGAAAATTGAAGCCCACAACTATACTTGGAGACTGCAATTCCCTTCTTTTACCAATTAAAAGAAAAATTATACGGGAAATCAGTAAGTAGATACAAGTCTTAAATGAAAAATTATCTATTTGTTCTCATTGGCATTCATAGAACACTCCATCTGACCATTACAGAATGTATATTCTTCCCAAGTACACACAGAGCAGTCACAAAGATTGATTATTCTCTGCATCATAAAATAAATTTGAAATACATTTAAAATAATTCTAATCATACAAAATATCTCATCTGACTGCAATGAACCAAAATCAGAAATCTGCAACACCAAAATCTGAAAAACCTCTAAATATCTCGCATTTAACACAAAAGACAAAAAAAGAGGGGAGAATAAAAAGGTAAATTAAAAACTATTTTTAATTGAATGACTTTGAAAAGACAGCATAAAACATTTTTTGTGGGACCAGTATTGCAATAACCTGGGGGGAAATGTTAGCAGTAAATGCCGATATTAGCAGGAAAGGCTCAAAAATAATGATTTCCGCTCTATCTGAAGAAAGTAGAAAAATAAGAGCAAATTAAACCCAGAATAAGTGCAGGAAAGAACAGAAATAAAGGTCTGAGTGGAATTCAGTGACAGAGAAAACAAATCATAGAAAACTTTATTTAAGTAAGAAGGTGGGTCTTTGAGAAGATAAATAAAATTGATATATCTCTAGCCAGACTGATGAGGAAAACAAAACAAAACAAAACAAAACAGGAGAAGCCCCAAATTACCAACTCCAGAAATGAGAGAGGTGATATCATTAAAGATTCTAGTAACAGTAAATTAATAAGAAAGAAATATTATCAATAATTTTATGTCAAAAAATTTGACCACATAGATGAAATGAAAAAATCCCTTGAAACACACAAACTACCAAAGCTTGAGCAAAAAGAAATAGATAACTAAAATTGTCCCATGTCTATGCCCAAAATAAGCAAAAACAGCAAAACAAACCCGAAACCAAACCATGCTGAAAAACAGACCAATATTGATTAATTGATGAATTCTACTAAACATCTAAGGAAAATTATGTCTGTTGTACACAAATTCTACCAGAAAATTGAAAAACAGGGAATGCTCCAAGATTCAATTTATGTATAATATAAAGCGCAATGAAATGCTTTGAGTTTCAACTTGCTGCTAGTGATGTACACGTTTATTCTAGTTGCTGTTTAATTTTAGATCTTGGTTATTGTACATTCTAAGATGTTACAGTCACTTTTGAAAAAGTAAAACAAAACAAAAGACAAAGATATAGCAAGACAGAGACATTATAAGAAAAATACAGAGAACCAAATCCCTCATGAACACAGAAAGAAATATCCTAAAAAAAACTTACCATATGTATGTAAAAATTTAATAAATTGCTTATTTTAAATATGTGTCATTTATCATATCAATTTTATCTCAATAATACTGTTCAAAATTGGATACAAATAGAATGTTTTTTTTTTTTTGGATTTGACATTCAAAATGCAAATTAGCTAATTTCACTTATCAACATCCTGGGTTTTTTTTTCCTAATTCTTTTTCATCATGATACAATGCACACAACACACACTGTACCATTTTAACCCTTTGTACGTGTACAGTTCAGTGGTATTGAATACATGCCTAATATTGTGCAGCCATCACCAGCATGTATCCCCACGATTGTCTTCATCTTCGAAAACTGAAATTTTATGCTCATTAAATAATATGAAATAATGCTCCATTACCCTTTCCCACCCCCCGTGGAAATCACAAATCTACTTTCTGTCTCTCTGATGTTGACCACTCTGAGTACCTCTTATCGGTGAAATCACATAGTATTTGTCCTTTTGGGACTGGTTTATTTCAAGGTTCAAGGTTCATTCCTGTCATAGTATGCATTAGAATTCCCTTCCTTCTCAATGCTGAATAATATTAATGTTTCATTTTATGTATAGACCACGTTTTGCGTATTCATTCACTTGGCAGTGGATCACTTGGATTGCTTCCACTTTTTAGCCATCGTAAATAACGCTGCTATGCACGTGAGTGTACAAATATCTCTTCACGATCTTGCTTCTGACTCTATTGGGTATATTTCCTGAAGTGGAGTCACTGAATCACATGGTTATTCTATTTTTAAATTTTTGAGGAACAACCATACTCTTTTCCACAGCCACCGCCAGCAGTTTAAAAGGATTCCAATTTGTACACATCTTTGCCAGCACTTGGTGTTTTGGTTTTTTTTAGTATGCATTAGAATGGGCTTGAGGTGGTATCTTATCATATTTTTGATATGCATTTCCCTGATAATTAGCGACATTGAACATCTTTTTATGCGTTTCTTGGTCATATGTATATCTTTTTTTTAAAGAATATCTGTTCGAGTCCTTTGTTCATTTTTTAATACGTTTTTGTTATTGTTATTTTGTTTTTGAGTTGAAGGAATTCTCTCTCTCTCTGAATATTAATTTCAGTGCATGTATGATTTTTCATGCAAATATTTTTGCATGCAAATATAGTGCAAATATTTTTCCCATTCTGTTAGTTGCCTACTGACTTTGTTAATATTGTCTTTCAATGCACATTTTTAAAGTAAAAATTCACAAAGTCCAACCTGTCTTTTTTTTTTTTTCCTACTGTTACCTATGCCTTCTGTGCCATATGCAAGAAATACTTAGCAAATGCAACATTGTAAGGTTTTTGCCCTGTGTTTTCCGTTAAGAAGAGTTCCATAGTTTTAGTTCTTACATTTTGGTCTTTTTCTCTTTATTCTTAACACAAAAAATGTTCTTAGGACTTTTTTTTTTAATGTGGGCAATTTTGATACTTTTAACTTAAGGAGATATTTCACAGTCTCATAGATCCCAAAACTACACTTACAACATTGGGCTTCGGTTTCCAACTTGAGTCATTCTTCTTAGCATGTTGGGTGGGTATGTGTATCAGACGTTTTAAAAGCACTTTTACAGATCCTTCACATAAATTAGCTCCTTCCAGGCTAGCATCCACCCAAGACAGTCTTAAGCACATTAAAACTAATTAAACAAACACTCGGGGTGAGGAATATAGCCACAGTCTCTGAAGCCTTGTCTTGGACCACAAATCTAGTAACGCGAAACTGGACAGCAACATGGATTTTGTGAATCTCCGAATGCCTAGCGTTTTCTGTAGAATCACGCTACCTCTTGATGAGACATTAGCCTCTGCAAACATCAGTTCTTCTGTCTTCTACAGATCATTACTTCACAGGCGAATGTATTTTTCAGTATAATAAAGGCAGACTCTACGTGGTTCCTGTGTTCAAATTTGAAGCTATCAATTTGTTATTCCATAACTTCAGAAGAAGCTTACAAATTTGACAAGTAAAGTCACAAAATTCTGTAAGTTTAAGAAAAGCACGCTAAGGCAAAAATGAGGATTTTTGTTTATATATCTCTTATAGCGCAAGGTGTTTTGTTTTGTTTTTGCGTTCTGTCAGTTGAGAGTCCTAATCCTAAAGGCACGGATTTCAGACACAGAGATGATCTGGTATGTCAAAGGCATGCCATGCTGACACACATCCTTCCAGAATTATCTTTTATTCATACTCATGGGCTAATTTATGTTCTAGCACATTTGCTATAAATTAATATGCTCAGGTGAGACCCTGGAAAATTCTACTGATAGACTTTGGTTTTCCCACTGCAATAAAACCATAAGATAGTTCTCACAAACTTAAAAAAAAATTGTAAACTGAAAATTTTTACCTGATACTGTCCTTGTCTACTTAAACACTGAATATTCTATTTTCTTAGTGACTATTTTAAAATTTACAATCAGATGATCAATATTTTCTGATGCGGTGTTAAAGACAATCAAAATAGAATCATCATATTTTCCTTCATGTTGTAACTTTTCAGGATAAAATCCCAAAACGCCAACTCAGAGGCCACCCTGAAATATTTTTAATACTGTCTGAAGCCACAGGTACAAATTAAAGACTTCCTGAAAAGTAGGAAGTCATCTCACTCAGCTAGACAACAGCGCCTTTAAAAAGTTTAAGACAGTTTCCACTGAAATTCCTAATGGAAGATTTTCCAGCAGAAGTCAGTAAAATTTTATTGTCTATATTATCATTTTTATAGAAGCTGGAAAACCTCTAGAGAAGTGAATTAAAGTTGATCTTTTTGCTTGTAATAAAATAAAGAACATCCTATTTTACCTAAGGGGATGCCTTCAAAATGACTTTTAAAGTAAAAATCATAAAAGTGAAGAAGAAAAAAGAAAAAGAAAAGAAATTAAATCCAGGGAGATTGTCTACATAATTTCTCTCTCTCTCTCTCTCTCTCTGTCTCTCTCTCTCTTTCTCTCTCTCTGTCTCTCTCTCTCTTTCTCTCTCTTTGTCTCTTTCTCTCTCTCTCTCTCTTTCTCTCTCTCTCTCCCCCCCTAAATTATAAAATTATATAAGTAGCATTGCTTAGTAAACTTTGTACCAAGCATTTGTTCACTGTTCACCTAAACTCTTCTCATCCAGAAAAAAACAGTATCTCAGTTAGCAAGTCGTAAGCTGGCATCCCAGCACGGCGATCAAAACCATTCTTCAATATCATTCTTGGCACACTGCGGTCTAAACCCCGCAACCTCATTCCCGAATGAGCTCAAGTTCATCACTCATGTAGTATTTTTCTAAATAGCCCGGACCCCGGTGATTTACGGGCTGCACTGCAGCGGAGCTAAAATGGAAAAGTGGATTATAGCTGTCATTTTCGGGTTCAGACCTGACTCTATAGGTACAGATTGATTCTTAAACGTCCGTTTCCTTAGGACTGGCCAACACGTAGCGTTTCATTTCCTTTTGCCCCAAATTGCTATTCTTACCAGCCGCAGAAACTTACGAGCACATCAGTATTTCAAATGCTTTGCAAAAATGCTCTTATATGGGTCTTTCCCTTAAAACTGTTCCCGTGAATATGATTTTTCTCTGCAAGTCATGACTGCATTTTTTTTTTTTTTACCAGCTGGGCTGTATATCTGGTGGTTTCTGTAGATTTGTTGGTGCCCATACGATGAGGAAATAGATAGTAACTTCTTTGAGGGTATTCATAAAAACATACTGAATAGTTTATATGATTTACTGTGTTTGTTTTTTAGTGCTATGTAAAATGTGTGTTCTGGCCTCCAATGCTCATGGCATAAAAGAGATACAAATTAACCTGGAATCTGCCTGGGCCTCAACAAGTGTACATTGTATCCATTGCTGGTGAGGTGAGGGTGGCCTCATGTGATAGAGACAATCGCGCAACAGACCACGGAGATATAACACATTTAACTCCCAATTTCTCCCTCCCTTCGCCCTGATTACTAACTTCATGGTGTTCAGTGAAGTCCAGTGATCTTGTTTCTGTGCTTGCTTTCTTGTACTTCCTTTCTTCAATATAGAAACTCAGTGAGAGCACAAACCTTGTGCACCTGCCTTTCCAGTTGTCCAGCCCCTGACTTGGTACTTGGTACACAGTGGGTACACAATTTATGTTGGTTGAATGAAAAAAAAAAATCAAGGGTACCAGAGCTTGTTCCCTTTGTGTTAGACAGGATAAAATCGTTTGCGCTATATTATATACTGGAAATATATATATTCAATTTATATATAAAATGTCTCCCACGTGTTTTTTGACTATTATTGCAAAGAGGTGTTAGTTGTTGCCAACAGAGTTACAATCTTCCTGAGAGCAGAAAGTGGCTAGAGCAATAAAGTAGAATGACCTCAAAGGACCACCTGGGGCCATATGCACAGATATTATAAGGAGACTATTAATAATAGGAAACGAGAGCTCACTGAAAATGGAAATATGATAATAGAAAACCTTTTTTTTTTCCCTCCCAGGGATTGAAATCAAAGAAGAACCTTTTACAATTCCTGACCCAAAGGCATGTCTCTATTTCCCTATGAGGTAATTCAGCAAGATTTTCATTTCCATGTGATTTACAGTAATCTTTTGCATGTTTGGAGGGACAGGTTTATCTCAGACAGTTCCTGGAGTATAATGCAAATTCTCGTATGTGTCTTAGCCTTAAGCCCAACTTAACCCCCGTTTACTGGGGGGGCCACAGAGTGAAAACCAAGAGGAAAATGGATACCATGTCTTGAATTATTTAATGTGATCTTCTCTTCTGTATTTTCCTAGTCACAGGATTCTAGACCATCCAAATGCCCAGTCTTGCTGGACACAGGGACTCTGTGTTTTCTTTCACCCTGTGCAATCCAAGAGCAAGGGTGTTGTTATATGCAACCCTGTGCTAGCCCACAGCATGTAGGTAAAAATCATGGCTGTGCATTTCAAAGTCATTCATCTTTTAAAGAGCTGTTTGCCTCTAGTTAATTTTCCTCCTTGCATGGGGTAGGATAGGGACAGAACAGTGGAAAACGCATCTTTAAGCAACTGGACAAAGACGCCTCTCCCAGCGACGGTGGCACAAGAAGGAAAATGGTTTTATTCTGGACAACTCCGAATGAATCTACAGGACAGCACTTTCCTCACTTTCGCAAAACACTCATCCGCTCAGACATTTTTATACAAGAAGTAAAACTTCCATCTTGGTCAGAGCAGCGCTGTGGGGTCCATCGAGGCACATAAAAGTTAATGACGTTTTTTGATTTGTGATCAAGGAAAAAACCCGGACCGTGTGCCTTAGGAGGACACACGGCTGAAAGCTTCAGAAACACACAAATGGGTAGTTTCGGGAAGATTAGGTGAAGATTTGAAAACCAGACAAGACCAGAGAATCGCTTGAACCCTGACAGTTAAGCTAAACCATGTGTATACATGTGTGTATCTAGTCAGTAGATACATTGTTAATAATCAGAAATGGAAGTTGATTTCAGGAAATAGTGTGTCTGTTTATAATTTTGTCTCTTTTAAATGCACAGATCTTGATTTGTAATAGCGTTTATAATGGGCCATGGATTCTATGATGCTTAACACTTTCTTTTTGTCCTCATATGTGAGATCCCTTGAGGGGTTTTGACATTCTGAGCAAACTCTGCATGTAGCAAGGGAATATCATCCCAAAAATGTGGGCATCAAGAATCAGCTTTGTTATCTACGCAGGTTGCAAGCAAAATATTAATGATAATGATTCATTTTCTATTTTCGAATGAGAAAAGGGCTTCTCACTTCGTATCAGTTTGGAGATGTCTCCTCTGTATTGAAATAATGACTTCGATTTAAGAATTTTTCCTACCCAACAGTTCATCAGGGGTTTTCTCGTTAATTTAGAAGTGGAAAGAGCCATGATGTGTCTGCAAAATCCATAGCTCAACATATCCTAAGCATCACATGGCTTCCGGTAGTCTTTCTCCTAAGGCACAAAGCTTTCTGTATGCATCCTGTGAATTGAGAGAGAATTTTTATTTCTGATTTTCTGCCAGAAATCTTAAATTATTTGACTCCTTGTTTCACATCGCCAAAGCGGTTGGATCATTCAGGGAGAACCGTCACCACCCACTGGAAAGGTGCTGGTGCCCTGCAAGAATCTTACCGTAAACGAATACCATATTCTGAGGTTCTGAACTTCTGCAATTGTACCAACCACTTACATGTCTGAATAAAAATAGTTAATGCTCTTTTGTGGCCGGACGCGGTGGCTCACGCCTGTAATCCTAGCACTCTGGGAGGCCGAGGCGGGTGGATTGCTCAAGGTCAGGAGTTCGAAACCAGCCTGAGCAAGAGCGAAACCCCGTCTCTACTAAAAATAGAAAGAAATTAGTTGGCCAACAAAAATATATAGAAAAAATTAGCCGGGCATGGTGGCACATGCCTGTAGTCCCAGCTACTCGGGAGGCTGAGGCAGGAGGATAGCTTGAGCCCAGGAGTTTGAGGTTGCTGTGAGCTATGATGATGCCACAGCACTTTAGCCCGGGCAACACAGAGAGATTCCGTCTCAAAAAAAAAAAAAAAAAGTTAATGCTCTTTTGAAAGTGCCCGATCCCTTCCGGGTATGACATAATGATTGGGTGTTGGTAAACCCTCACGGTGAGTGCACGGTGAGGTAGATTTGAACACTTATGTTTGTGTGTGAATTTGCTAGATGAATATGTTACTGTAAATAACAGCCAATGCTATTTAGTTTACTACATATCGAACACTCACGATAAAACAGGGAGGGAGGAAGTGCATTCTAAAACACCACGTGTTCGTATTTCAGTCTGCATGAAGCTCGCGTAACAGTTTCCTTAGATCTGCACGAGACTTCCCTTCAGAAATGGCGATTTTGCTTAGAATAAGAAAAAAAGGGAGGCGTCCATTGGCTTTACCTTTGTTTGTCAAAGCCAGTGATTGTACAACTGAGTGTAAAAGATCAGAACACACGCACCGGTTGTGGGTTAATCCTCCTGTATTGCCTCTGGGAGAATTTTATGAAAAGAAAGGATACCCGTGTTTTCCGACAATCTGGACTCCTCTAGGGAAACAGCATTTAGAGGACTTCTTAAATGTGCCGCCTTTGTCGAAAGCGTATTTCAATGCAGCTCTGAATTATTCCGTGAATACTCAACATCTCCTCTGCGCTCAAAATTGAATTAAATAAAAAACAATTTGGGAACTTGCTTGTGGTGTTATGAATGTTGATCTGGTGGCGTCCGTAATCCTGTGTTATACAGAGTGAATAAAGAAAAAGAAACGGCAGGCAGGGCTTCACTTCCTATAAAAAGAAGAGGCTACATCAAATTGCACATGCACTAGAATATAATGTTTTGACTTAATTCAGAAAATCAACCCAGCTACTTTATCTAATCTGCAGAAAATTTGCCTATGTGGCACTCAGCTCAGTAGAGTCAAATAAAAAGTGGTCGTGGTTTATTTTTTTTTAATGCCTAGTGGCTGATGGCATATCAATTTTTCCCAAGTTAAATACACTCTTTTTTTTTTTTTTACTTTAGAATACATTTTAGAACACACACTGAATTTGCTAATCAAGCTCAAACACATAATAAATTGTTCTATTTTATAATAAAACTATGAATCGACATAAATTCAATCATTTTTACCTAAGAGCCTTTTTTGTTTGTTTGTATATATTTGTTGTGGCCGGGTGCGGTGACTCACACCTGTAACCCTAGCACTCTGGGAGGCTGAGGCAGGAGGATCGCTTGAGGTCAGGAGTTTGAGGCCAGCCTGAGCAAGAGCAAGACCCCGTTTCTAGTAAAATAGAAAAATTAGCCCGGCATGGTGGTGCATGCCTGTAGTTCCAGCTACTTGGGAGGCTGAGGCAGGAGGATCCCTTGAGCCCAGGAGTTGGAGGTTGCAGTGAGCTAGGCTGATGCCACGGCACTCTAGCTCGGGTGACAGACTGAGACTGTGTATCAAAAAAAAAAAAAAAAAAAGGGGGAATGGTGGGTACTTGGTCAACCAGAGATCTTCAATAGTCATGTGCCTTCCAAGTCTGAGAATTACTAGAAAACATGAGAACTGGTCATAAAACTCAACATTCCACAGTAAAAATTATTAGTCTAAACTTTACTACAAAAGGGGAAAAAGTCACAAAGCCACCTTAAAGAATATAAGAAGGGCTACAGACATGTGTTGTACACGGAAATTGTGATCATCTCTGACGATAAGTTGCACGCAAGATTTGAAAGCGAGTTACCTCACTCCTCAGTATGACCAGTGGGCCACACAGATGGTGACCGTTAAAATCAGAAAACACCAGAGCTGAATGGAAATGAAGACGGTACATCTCAAACTCAATTCAATAATGTTAAAATTAAGACGCCAGAAGGAAATGGAAAACAAACCGCACATTTAATAGAAGATTTTGGCAAGGGTTTTAATTGACTAAGTGCTAGAATTTGTGATACGAAAACCAGTCTTAGGAATCTGCTGGGAAAAGTTAAAAAGAATGGAAAATTTGGCGTAGCATGTCATGGACACGCAAGCTTGTCACGGAAGAGGAGACTTGAATGGCCGTTGAAATTTTATTTTATGTTAATTTGATGTAAACAAATAGCCCCAGAATTTGAGAAAGATGGGATTTCTTATCATTTTTGCATTCATGAACAGGTCTTGCCGTTTGCAAAGGTGTATAGCTAGAATATCTTTACCAGTAGTGGTACTGGTAGACTTGTTTTTACTAGTCTTTACCAGTAGTGGTAGACTTGTTTAAAATAAAACCTATTTTTATTTAACATGCATGCCATAAATTCTATTTTGCATCACACTGATGTTATTCCTTTTGCTTTCTCTCTGTCTGCATTGATCCAACCCAAAGTCGGTCATTCTTTTACTTTGAACTTTCTGAATCACTTACTTTATCTATGCTTGCTTACAGGCTGCATTTAACCAATATCAGTTTTGATGTAATCATTATCTTTCTGTTTTTATAGGGGAGTTCAAAAAATTCATTTACCTTGCCGTGAGTGATATATGTAGGTACAAATTCAAACTATTGACTTGTGCATTAAGCCTGGTTTTATTGGTGTTCGGATATGTAGCTCTTCATTACAAAGCATTGCATTTATACATTTTTGTATGTTTATGTATATTTACATATATGCACCCATATAAATATGTGCATATATCTGCATAGAGATTCACGTGAACACACACACTATATATATAATTTAACTCTTTCTGAAATAATATACATTTACTTTTGTAAACTGTGACCACAAACATACTTTTCATCTCAGGTATCTTCTACTTATTTGTTTCATTGGTAAAAGGTGGTGCTCACGACATTGTAATATTGAATAATTAGTTTTTCTTGTTCATATTCTCTTTGAACAGACACTTACATAATATTCTACAGCAACATAATTATCATACTACATTTCTATGCTGTTAAGATCTTTAGCTCCACACTTGGTAGCAATGACATCAGAAATGTTGACCTTGCCTTGTGTCTGTATCTCTGCTTCCCTTAGGCTGTTTCTTACCATCTTACCATCCACTTCTCCTTTCCTAGAATTTATGCTATCTTCAATTTTATTGAACAGAGCAAGTAGACTCTTTCCAGCGTTTATTACAGCTTTTTATGTGAGGTATTTTTCCAATTACGCTCTCTGTGGTCAGCGGGATTGCTAACCATTCTAGTTATTTAACATCATTATTTCTATATTTTGACTTCCTTGCACTCAGCTGGCTTAAAAATATCTTTTCCTTGTTGTTTTTGCTTCTGGGCATCACCGTCTCATGACTTGTAAATGTCTGGGCGCCTCATGTGGTCACCAAAGGCCAGGTTGGTCGTCCGTGCGAGGTACGCCGGTGTGTCTTGGTTAAGACCGCAGAGCTGGAAGTCAACCTGCTAGTGGAAATCCCAGCTCCGGGAATTATTAGGCTGTGTGTTTGTGCAAGTTACTGAACCGCTCAGAGCCTCAGTAAAATTGCAATCGCGACGGCACCGACTGCAGAGAATAGTTTCCAGCAGCAAAGAGGTTAAGGTATCCCTTCCACTGACGACATGAAACACCACATAAGCAGAGCCCTAGAAGTCACACAGGCAGTTTTCTATCAAATCTTGCAGCTTTGCATTTGGGCATCTATTCCTGCGTAAGAAAAAGGTCTAATTTTCACATTATTTTTATTGATTCATAGGCAACTTCCTCTTTCCCGCACTCTCCCTTGTAGATGCTTAAAATGCTTAAATTAAAAAAATATAAATTAATAAATTATATATATATATATCTTTTGCATTGATTTTGCTTGGTGCTTGGTGAGACCTTTAATCCATAAATGCAGATCTAATTTATATGGATTCAGGAAACCTCCCCAGGGCACTTATATTTCATGCATGTTTCTCTTCCATTTTCTTTGTTTCCGTCTTCAGTACGTGATTCATTTTTGCTCTTCCTTTTAACAAATGAGTTATAGTGGGCCAGTGACTTAACTTGCTTGACTCGGTTTCCTCAATTTGTACGAAACGGATGCTGTGTAAAACCAGGGAATCAATATAGGTAAGGACTTTGGAGCACTGTTGGCCTATGGAGTGCCATCAGCGGATATTTCTGACGGCTGACGTTAACCCCTCAGCGAAGTTATTTTCACTGACCACCTGGTTGCCGTTGGAATCTTCCAGTGGCATCAGAACCCACTAAGCAGATCATTTGTTTTTCCTGTATTTTTGGCATTCTCTCATTTTATCGTTAGCAGAGATGATTGACTGCCCAATAAACGTAATGAGCTTGAATCATCCCAAAACCATCCCCCTCCCCACCATCTGTTGAAAAATTGTCTTCCATGCTTCTGGTCCCTGGTGCCAAAAAGGTTGGGTACCACTGCTCTAGATTCCAGGTTTCTTCACACCTTTATGTGAGAATGAAAATTGTAGTGCCGAAAAAGTGAATCATGTCTAGGCATAGTTAAGAATACTTGAAATGAGATTTTTTTTTTTTTTGCCCTGATAGGACAAAGTGGCAGACACAGTTATCATGCCACTGAATTATGGAGTACGAGTTCCCCAAGCAGAGAGGGAGGAGGTAGTCACTCCTGGAGTGAGAGTATCCAAAGACCGCGTTTATAAAGAGTGGATTGGGGACATCTGTTGGGATACTCTACACCGAAAAGCAATGATTAAGTTTTTCATTTGCAACCTCAAATGGAATTTTCAAACCCATTAGAGAAACTTAAATAACATGAGAAACGATAAAAAAAAAAAGGATGACTGTTACGCAGAATCTAAATTATTCAGCTACTGTTATTATTGCAGAGATTTAAAAAAAAAGAACTAAGTGTGAAAATGACAACACACTCCATTGTGAGTTGTCATAAGCTAAAGAGAGAGGCTAGATTTACACAGCGAGGAATGATAAAATTCATTATCTATTCTACTCATCAGACAAATATTTATTAAGAGCATTTGACGTGCCACACAGTGTGAGAAATGCCAAAATGTATAAGCTTTCGTGTGTGTCCAGAAGGGGAACAAAAAAATCAGAGGGAAAAAAAATAAAATATAATAAACAATAAACATGATGCTTAACATGCATCATACACAAGCTTCTGTATACATTCATGGCAAGGAGAAGGCACGTTCGTTCTGATGGAGAGGAGCAAATTTTTAAAAATATATACATATTGGTTGAAAGAGTAGATTAGGTGCATAGGCAGCTGCCAGTGTTATTGGAAGAGAAAGAAGGTCACAATGCAAGTGAAAACCATGTTTTATTCAGCGTGCAAAGTGTCCAGCTGGGTCAACCGATGCTAACACAGGGAGTGTGATGTCTATGCAAAAGAAGCCAAACTCTGTAAAACTATTTAAAGAGGTTTATTCTGAGCCAAATTTGAGGACCATGAGTTAGAGCCACGCCCAGGAAGCCTTGAGCAAGTGGACTCGCTGTGGCCGGGTCACAGTTTGGTTTTATGCATTTCAGGGAGACAGGGGTGACACAGAGAGCCATAAATCAATACTTGGGAGGTGGACATTGGTTTGGCCTGAAAAGGTGGGGGACATCTCAAAGTGGGGGGCAGATTGCAGGTTATAGGAGGGTTTAAAGACTCTTTGAGTTGTAATTGGTTTAAAGACATGAAGCTTTGTCTAAAGGCTTGGAATGTTTTAAGTTAAGATAAGGAAGTCTGTTAATCAGAGACAAGCCACCACCAGACATGTATTTGCTGTGTAAATTGAGGACCTGCAGGAGTGACTTGCACAGCCTCAGCCTGTCTGTGAGTCACAAAGGACGTCCCCAAGAAGGGAGGGGCATGAAGAGGCAGGTCTGGCCTCTCCTCTCATGGCCAGTAACTCAGTTTTAGGGCATCCCCTTGGCCAGGAGGGGACCACTCAGTCAGACAGTCAGGGGGAGTTTTAAGATTTTATTTTAGTTCAGAATGAGCATGCCTGAGAACGGATGGATGGGTGTGGCCACGGTTCGGTTGAAATTCTTAAGAGTTTCACTACACAGTCATAGAAACCTGAGTGAAGGGAAATCGAATCAAGAGACCATACAGAAAGGGAAACAGAGGCAGTGAATGTAAACAACTTATTGAGGAACCTTTCTGAGAAGGGGAGCAGAGACAGGAAGGAAGGTGGGTGTAAGATCTCAGGAAATTTCACCCCAAAATATGACTCCTTGGTATAAAGAGTATTTTGAATTAAAGATCCTTGGAGATCAGCAGGCCCTGGAAAGGGGTTTTCCTTCTATCCGCATAAACCAGATGGACCCATGGAAAAGAACAGTAGACTTCCCTTCCCCTCCCTGTTACCTCACTATATCGCAGGAAAGAAGATCAAGAATGCAACCAGACCTGGCCCGAACGATTTTAAAGATAACACCTGTCTCTCAGGTTAATGGACAAGTCAATCTGTTTCCTACATCTATTCATTTTCCCAGGTATCTATTCAACCTCCCCAGGAACCATTTATTGCCCCTAAACAGAATTATCTCTACTCCTCCTCTCTCCCCTTCCAAGGAGAGTGTATATAAATTTCTGGATTTCATTGGGATATGGGGTAATCACTCCATGATTCTCCCCATGGGCATGGTACATAAACCTCTTTCTCTTACTAATCTGCCTTAACTGTGAGTTGATGTTTCAGCGAGCTTTCAGGGAAAAAGGGAAGTTTCCCCTCACCCCCACATGGTGTAACATTGTATTTCAAATATATATATATATATATATTTTTAGACAGAGTCTCACTCTGTTGCCTGGGCTAGAGTGCCGTGGCATCAGCCTAGCTCACAGCAACTTCAAACTCCTGGACTCAAGCAATCCTCCTGCTTCAGCCTCCCAAGTAGCTGGGACTTCAGGCATGTGCCACCATGCCCGGCTAATTTTTCCTATATATTCTTAGTTGTCCAGCTAATTTTCTTTCTATTTTTGATGGAGACGGGGTCTTGCTCTTGCTCAGGCTGGTCTTAAACTCCTGAGCTCAAGTGATCCTCCCTCCCCGGCCTCCCAGAGTGCTGGGATTACAGGCGTGAGCCACGGCACCCAGCCTATTTCAAATGTATTTTAAAATGAAAGCTACTATGGTTGGTGTATCTTCCCGAGGGAATAACCAAAGTGAAGATGAATGAGTGTCAGGGGTGTCCAAGTCCAGGCTGGGAGTGTTGCCTGGCCACCTTCCGGGTGTGTGATCTTCGGGAAGTCATCTCCCCTCCCAAATCCACAATGTGTTTATTTACCAAACGAGAACAGTGACATCCATCCTGGAGGGTCGTAGAGAAGCCAGAGGAAGAGACGGTTCAGGAATGGCGGAAGAAAGAAATGGATTCGGTGTGTTCTCTAATTTGCTGTCTGTTTAGAAATTTTAATTTGGATCAAATTCAGGAAGACAAAGCAAAAAAAAATTAATTAGGGGGCTGTTGTAAGAATAAAAATACGTGACGGCACACTGCTTGAGAAAAGGAATGAAGGGGTTTGTTTTTCCCTTGAAGAAAACCATTGAGAATAGATTCAATGGTAGGGAAATGCCCAGGCTCAAGGAAGTAGCAGGGCTTTTTCATTTCAGTAAGGGACACATGGCCCACAAGACATTCCGTGAGAACAGCCTGGAAGACAGGCCGGACAGAAGTGGCCGGAAAGGTTCAAAAATCATGCCGGTGTTAAAGGGAGACGAAAGTTGGTAGGAGGGGTTGGCGCTGAGGACAGGATGATTAATGTGTTCTGAGACATGTTGGGATTTAGGTGCCTGCAGGGCAAGTGGCTGGAAGTATCCAGGAGAGCTTGGGAAATGTGAACCCGGGGCGGAGGAGAGAGGCTGAGTTGCAAATATCCGATCAGGGAATACCTAATGTATGAAGGTGATAATTAAAGCTTGAGAGGTTGCATTCATCCGCAGTAAGAAAAAACCAAATGCAAACAAGCATAAACAAATAAAAGAGTTCATTTATCACCTGGGCCAGCTGGGACGTCCACTAGGAGAAGGGGACTCCAGGTGGAGTAAAATCCATCGACTCATGGACTTAACTGTACAAGCATCCTCTCTGTCTCTGTCTCAGTCTCTCTCTCTCTCTCTCTCTCTCTCTCTCTCTCTCTCTGTTTCTCTCTCCCTCTCTCTCCCTCCCTCCTTCATTCTCAGGCAACCTCTACTCCAAAATGACCATCCAGATCTCCTGAATTCCATTCCCACCAACTCAAGGAGTCCGTGGAAAGGGACCAGTGTTCGATTCACTCTGGGAAACATCCCCGCTCTGGGATGCATTGTCATCTTGGTGGAATCACTTTCCCATCTCCAAGCAAAACATCCCAATTCTCATTTTCTGGACCTCTCACCTGCCCAACTCAGGAAAAAAGCAAAGGACCTGGGCTGACGTGGGACCACCTGGACTGTTTGGGTCAGAGCACTGGTTTCCCTCCTGCCAACTCAATGGTGTCCAGTAGACCGCAGAGGATCATAGTATTCCACTGACGATTGCCTTGATTTGATTAATATGCATATGTATGCCTGTATGGAAACATTACTTGTACCCTATAAATATATGCAGCTATTCAGTACCCATAATAATTAAAAATTTTTAAAAATTAAACATTGCCAGAGTCTGAGCACTTAGACCAACATGCATTTGTCATCCCAAAGTTTCTGCAGGGAAGGGATCCAGAAATGACTCAGGTGGGACTCACAAGCTGTCCCCCAGGTGGTGTCCAGGACTGAGGTTCCATCTAAGGCTGAAGTGGAGAAAAATCTACTTTCTAGCTGATCCAGGTGGTTGGCGGGAATCTGTGCTCAGTGGCTGTTGGATTGAGACACCACCAAACACTGCCCCAGATGAGGTTGCCTACTGCTTGTTGGCTAAAATAGTCAGATGTCCCTGCCTTTAAGGGGCTTTCTGGCTACTTGAGGAGACGCATGCTGAGTAATTCATGCTGCAATGATTGTTCTGTCCTGACGTCAGAGGAGAACTGGTTCTCACCCAGGAGGAGCTCGCGGTGGAGTGGGCAAAGCAGAGAAGCGGCCGGATCTTTTTCTGTACACAAAGATCCACTATACTTGGAGCCTTTGTTTTGCCAAAGGGGAGTCGTATTGGAATATAAACAGGGCAGATAAGAGGTTTTATGATGAAGATGCTGCTTTGGATTAAGCAAGCTATTCGAAGCAATTAAGTGTTAAGTTGCATCAAAGGGTAATATAATATTTAATGAGTGTGAATTAAATATAGCGACAATTGGGTTAACACAGATTGCGTTAAAATAACACATCAAAATTATGTGGCTATTCAAAAGAATTTACAAATAACATTGTGGTTATCAAACCACAAAAGCAAAGCAAATTCATTGCAGTAAAACTGGAAACGCAGAAAATCAGAAAGGAAACAAATCAAATCCTCTCCAGTGACATTTTTTTAGCAACCTAATTCTGTAAAACATAATATATACTAGAAAGTAAGATTCTGATCAATAATAACTCAAATGATAACAATTAACCTATGAATATATTTATATAAATATTATTAACAGATAAGCATAAACTGTATAATTATGAATAAATATAATTTATGCACACTAAACATGTTATGTATAATAAATAAATGTGAATATTGTTAAAAAAGCAATAAATATATATAGCTATTGTAAACAATAACAATAAATATGTAAGTATATTTACATAAAGAAATTACTTATAGGTAATAAATACAAATTATATGATAGTAAAAAAATTTTGTACACAATAGGCATAAATTGTATATAATAAATAAATAGAAATATTGTAAAATTTTGCAAAATACTATAAAAAAGCAATAAATACATGCATACATTGATACACACTCAATACAAATTGTACTTTGAGTAACACATACAACCATTCTTTTTCACTTTCGGTACATAGATGACATGAGGTATTCAATACTTTATTATAAAATGGACTTTGTTTTAGATGATGTGCCTAGCTGCAGGCTAATTGTGAACAATAAGTATATAAAAATATTACTATAAATAAATAAAATTTACATATCGGTATTAATTACATAATTATAAGCAAATATGATTTATGCACAATAAACCTAGGTCATAAAAATATATCAACATTGCCATTGTAAATAATAGCCATAAGTATGTAAATATATATTTGTATAAATAAATATTGTCAATACAGTAAAGTGTATTGAAGCATAAGTTATCCTTTTAGGGCACAATCTAATTTTCTGGTATATTTGAAATTTTACAGAATTAGACGTCCACATTGTGAAATACATTGCTTGGTTGAGTTCACGGTGTCTTATGCATTTTAAAATATCATTTACTAGCTTTCACTAACTGAAGTTCAGTAGCCTAATAGACTTCTAAAATTTTATAGATGTTCTAAAATTTTATTCAACCTGACTCCCTGTTATTTCCAGACTTCCACAATCTCAGGGCGTGTGCCGTAACACGGAGACCTAACGTGCACAGACAGAGGATTTGTGCCAGGGCTCGCTGGCTTACACAATAACCCTCGCTTAGCTGAAGTGTCCCTCTGGACTCGCTGTGTCTGCGTGGAGCATTTCGGGGGAACGCAGACCAGCTCTCAGAATGTCGTTCTTAGAGCCCAAAGCAGCAAGCCCTTAGGATGTGACTCGTCCCAGCTCCCCGGACTCCCATGTTCTTGCCCTGCAGGTTTTCCAGCTGCTGACCCCTCCTCGGTTCCCTGGGAGACAGAGGACAACTTGAACCGTCACTGCACCGGCGTGGCGTCCACACACCCAGGCTCACGCCAGTCGTCTCTGTCTGACACACACCTGCTGGTGGGCTCCTTCCCCAGGTCTGTTGAATAAAGGCATGATGAGTGCAGAGACCTGGTTTGGTCCTGTCCTCAGAGCCTACCCCAGTGCCCGGCACATAACAAATGTTCAGTAAGTATTTGGTGACTACGTGAAAATGAATTAATGACTTAGACATCTGTCACCGGTGGTGCAAGACATTCACAATATATAAGCAATGGGTTGATGCTTATTAGTGTTCAGACATAGGAATATGCATTTATATACGTGATATAATATGTGATATGCATTTAATATACAATGTTTATAGAGCGAATGTACAATAAAGCATATGCAATATGAAACTGTATAGATAAGATATGTATAAAACATGCAATATTTTATATATTGCACACATGGTCCTCGACTTAGGATGGTTTGACTTAACATTTTTAGACTTTATGATGATGTGAGGTGATACACATTCAATAGAAGTTGTACTTTGAGTGCCCTTTTTCCCTTTCAGAACGGTATCAACAGATGATGTGAGGTGTTCAATACTTTATCACAAAATGCGCTTTGTTTTAGACGACACGCCCGGCTCGTAGGCTCCCGTGAGCGTTCTGAGCACGGCCGAGGCAGGCCAGGCGAAGCTGCGATGTCTGGCGGGTTGGGTGTGTTCGGCGCATTTCCCACGCAGGATATTTTAAACCTTCCGTGGGCTTGTTGGGACCTATCTCCACGGCAAGTCGAGGACCGTTTGTATACAGCATGTGCTCGATAGAACAAAATACATAAAATCACATAATTTTTGTAGGAAAATATAAGAAAACTATGTAGTATATGATAAACACGTTACATATAAATACATGTTTTATAATATATAATAAATCATGTTTTCCTCCCATTTTTGTGTGTTCTTGTGGGATTTCCTCTCTCTTTCTCTCCATGTGAAGAGATTCCAGCCAATTTAAAGCAGTCACTACTGCAGTGTGTGTGTGTGTGTGTGTGTGTGTGTGTGTGTGTTTTTAAGGCAGAGGATGGAGGGAGGAGGAGAAAGAAGGACAGAGAGAGAGAGACAAAGATGGAGAGAGAGAGAGAGACAGAGAGAGAGAGAGACAGAGAGAAAGAGAGAGAGAGAGACAGAGAGAGAGAGAGAGAGAGAAAGAGAGAGAGAGAGACAGAGAGAGAGACAGACAGAGAGAGAGAGAGACAGAGAGAAAGAGAGAGAGAGAGACAGAGAGAAAGAGAGAGAGAGAGAGACAGAGAGACAGAGAGAGAGAGAGACAGAGAGAGAGAGAGAGACAGAGAGAAAGAGAAAGAGAGAGAGAGAGAAGAGAGAGAGAGAGAGAGAGACAGAGACAGAGAGAAAGAGAGACAGAGACAGAGACAGAGACAGAGAGAGGTGTCTGTATGAGAGAGAGACAGAGATGGAGAGAGAAAGAGAGAGACAGACAGAGAGAACTTTCTGTCTCCTGCAGTCATTTCTTCCAGGACTATTTTCTAAGAAGTAGAAACAGCCAGAGAGGTAGAAGAGGGAAGAGAGGTGGAAGGGTTCAAGGATTTGAGAGGAGTTAAGTGGTTCCTCATTGTGGTTTCGATTTACATTCCCCTGATGATTAGAGATGTTGGGCGTTTTTTCTTATGTTTGTTGGCCATTGTTCTGTCTTCTTTTGAAAAGTCCGTGTTCATACACTACATTTCCTTTACGCAGTCCTGCCTGGATAAACATCTGGGATGATTCCACATCTCGGCTATTGTCAATGGCGCTGGGAAAAACACGCTCACTTTTCATATTCCCACTGGTTTTAATCGGATTCCCGAGACTCCGTGCTTGAGGGGAAGTCAGGCAGGCTGCCCCCAAATCCAGCTCCGTCAAAGTGAAGTGACGTGAGCCCAGCTGCGACATTCTGCACCACGAGCTAGGGTTCATTTCCTGCAACATGTGGCAAAATTAACACCTACCCATAAAGGTAACGTTTTCCTGTCAGCGTAGGTGTTTAACAGTAGCGGTGATTAGTACAACAGACACGCATAAAACACTCCATTAAGCACAATTTTGTGTTTTTCTTAAGGACTCTAGAAATTTTGAAACAGAGATAACTTCCTATGTTGTCTCTTTATAGACGCTTGGACACTTAAAAGAACACTGGGAGGCCAGGCGCGGTGGCTCACACCTGTAATCCTAGCACTCTGGGAGGCCGAGGCAGGCGGATCACTCAAGGTCAGGAGTTCGAAACCAGCCTGAGCAAGAGCGAGACCCCGTCTCTACTAAAAATAGAAAGAAATTAATCGGCCAGCTAGAAATATATAGAAAAAAATTAGCCGGGCATGGTGGCACATGCCTGTAGTCCCAGCTACCCGGGAGGCTGAGGCAGGAGGATTGCTTGAGCCCAGGAGTTTGAGGTTGCTGTGAGCTAGGCTGACACCACGGCACTCTACAGCCCGGGCAACAGAATGAGGCTCTGTCTCAAAAAAAAAAAAAAAAAAAGAACATTGGGGAGCCTCCCCCACACGTAAATGACTAAAGCCAACGCTACTAATTTTCCCCGGATATAGATTGACACCTTAACTGCCTTCTTGGCTCAAGATGACTCAATTCTCCGCTGGAGACACCATCAACCTTTTATATGTCATAAAGCTTCCCCGCCTCAAACACTTGCATGTTTTCTAAGGCAGGAGATTCCCTGGACACGTCTTTTTTAACAGATGATTATGATCACAGCCCATATGATTGTGTCACTGTTTCAAAAGAAGAAAGTTTAATCTAATAACTTCTTATGAAATGCTTAGTCCTTGCAAGAGCACGTCTGAAGGATGTTCAAGGCAAACCGTCTCACCACGTCGGAATTCCACTGCCGGGGAACTCTCGTCCCTGATGAAAATTTATTTCGGGCTCCTAATGGATTCTGTCCTTTGCTCTATTTTTTGCACGTGAGTTTTTGGGCATGCTAAGTTTATAACCGATGGTTTATGCGTGCCTAACTTATTTTTCCGTTTAAAAAATGAATGATAAGTAGGTAAAGCCCCAAAGAAGAAAAATTGGATTTTAAATTACTCAGTTGTTTTATTATCTCTATTAAAAAAAAAAAAAGAACTAAGCGTGGAATAATAATTTAGAGTCGGAGCTCAGCGGGATGTGAATGAACTATTAATATATTACAGATGGAAATCAGAACGCCACTGTTTAGTGGGATATGCCTTTGCTGTCTTGCTCTAAATTCGCCACCAGGTGAATTTAGGTTTGCAAAGTTATGGAGTGTGAGAGCAATCGGTCTTTGATAGGACTTCAAAATTCAAATTCCTTTGGGGTCAGGGATAATACTACAGGGAGTGGTGCGGTGTGTAGGTTACTAATGGGTGTGTGTTGGGCTTTAAATACTTACAGGTCAAACCTATTTAAAATTCCACTAAGTGGGGCGTACAAAACGCATTTGTGGACTTAGACAGGCGTAGCTGTCTTTTTTTTAAATTTCAGAATATTATGGGGGTACAAATGTTTTTGATACCTGGCTTGAGTCAGGGCTACAAATGTGCCCATCCCCAGAAGAGTGTTCGTTGTCCCCTTTGAGGTGGGTTTCTGTCCCTCCCCTCCTCCCTCCTCCCCCTGCTTGGTTTCCAATGACATTTCCTTCCCCCTGTGCACTTGTGTGTGACATCATGCCGGGTCATTGTCACCTGATCTCCCCGTGGTATAAACACACTTGGTTCCCTCGCTACGGCAAGCTGATAGGTATGTGTTTTTGCTTTTTTGTTTTTGTCGCAGGTGTGTTCCTGCCAACACATATTATTTTGTTCATTTCCATTGTCGTGAAGCTTGGCTTGCTCTGTGCTCATTTTTACCCATTTCCTTCCGTACCCTAGTACGTTACGGCTCTTTGTGTGATTCTGTTTCCCCCCCAGATGCAGATAAGGATGGCCTCCTGTTTCCACATTCACGTGACTGCATCTGTGAGCATTTGCAAGGCAGTCCGATCGGACGCACGTTAAATGAATTCAAACTAGGCGAACACTCACTGCAAAACAGAAAGTGCTACAAAAGCATGTATGATCCCTAGTTTGAAAAACAATAATCGCTCTGCTAATGGGCACATTACAAATTACTGATCGATTGAGCAGAATGGTCCTCGGGTGATCTCACATAACTTGACACCTTTTTTGTTCTTTTTTTTTTTTGAAAAGACATTTTCCTACGACTCACATAGCAGTTTCCATGAGTTTTAAGGGCTATTCTTCTGTGAGCCAATAAAGCACAATTTCTGACACATTCTTCAAACAGAATCTTGAGTTGGTGGCCAACGACAAATGGAATTCTGCTTCAGCACTGACGTAGCTTGGGTTGAAATGATTCATTTCCCTGTAGACACGTTTGCAGACTAATATGCTAAGTAAAGGAAAGAGAGATTGCCTTTAAGAAGTCATCATAAAATTCATAGATCTGTACAATTCTACTGACCTTAAACTCAACGTATTCTCATGCCATCATTTTAGAAATAAGAAAAAAAAAGGACTGAAAGAAATTTTCAGTGGTTCTTACTATTTTGGGGATCAGAGAGCCTTGGAGCATCTGGTTAAAATTAGGAGCCTGTCTCTGGGACCACTCACATATGCACGTCTCTGTTTGGGTTGTGGCGTCCCGTTACAGAATTTTATGACCACACATTAAGAATCTCAAGGAATCCATTGTGAACAAATACCAGATTTTAACAGTCCACTCATGAATTGACGGGCACTTAGGTTGTTTCCATGACCTAGCAATAGTGAATTGTGCTGCCATAAACATTCGGGTGCAGATGTCTTTATAATAGAATGTCTCATGCTCTTTTGGGTAGATGCCTAATAATGCTATTGCTGGATCGAATGGTAATTCTAATTTTAGCTCTTTGAGGAATCTCCAAATTCTTTTCCACAAAGGTTGCACCAATTTGCAGTCCCACCAACAGTGTAAGAGAGTCCCTTCAGAAATCAGATGTGTGTTTAAACATAAAGTCCTTTTAATACTGAGATTCTACTTTCACGGATAAAGAGATTTTCAGTAATGTATTCAAATTTTTATATAATAGAATCATTGGATAATAAAAATGTTCCAACTTGGGAATTCAGTTTCACGATGTCAGTCAGTTTAAGTGGCATGACAGAGATGTTTCTGTGAATCTCCGCAATGTTTTACACTTTAGCTGTTTGCACATTTGTTAAGAGACAGCTGATTCTTAACTTGGTATAATTATTTTTTTTTAAATCACATCAAAGCTGCCTCCAAACTTTGAATTCATCTGGCTATATTATGTTGACTTAACCAGTCAATTAAGTTAAAAAAAAGCAATTTAACTTAACAAAGAAACAACAAATAAGCAAATCATTCTGTCAACACATTTGTTTGACCAAGTGGACAATTCGGTTGATTAAACTCATCAGTCGATTTTGTCAAAACATTGACATCACTTTAATCTGGGTCTTCACTGTCAAAAATATGATTTGCAACACTAGACAGTTGCAAAGTCAACTGACATGGGCAGGCCTAAATTTTCCATGTCTCTTTTTTGGACCTGTAAGAATTTCTCAACAGTTACGGATATGGCCATTTTTACAGACAACCACAGTTGATTTGTGGATGGTCTATTCCACTTAACATATAATTGCATTTGTACCAGTAACTCAGTGATAAATTGCACTACATAAATTATGGATGCTTTGTTTAAAGGCATGCAGTACTGGAAACTAGTCTATAACACTATCTAATTAGCTATTTAAATTACTTTTAATTTTATTGATAAATATTTTAATCAGCAACCAAAATTCCAAAGGAAAAAAAAATGGTTTAAGTTAAAAGTAAAGTTGTTTTATCAATCAGTTATCATGCTATGAATGGAAAGACTTTCCTTCCAAGAGAAAAAGTCTAAGACATGTAAAATGCCAACAATTCAAATGCAGAATGGTCAGATAATCTATTGCGTGTTTTGTCAGGGTAATATTGCATTGGACATTGTGAAGTTACTTATGGCAAAATATTTTGGAACAAAGATGGCATATACATGCCTTCTTGAGCTCTTTCCCACTTTTATCTCACGAGGTAATCTGTAATAACGTGGAATACAATACCATCTACTAGGTATGTAATAGATATTTGCTGAATATATTGGAAAAGTTTTAGATGTGAAATCCAGTTACCTTTTAATAGGGTGCTGTGCTTTGGAACTACTGACTAATTATGGAATTGACTGAAGAGACAGGAACTAACTAAACTTCTCTGCTAAAAATCACCAGAACCTCAGGAAGTCCCCAAATTCCAAAACATACACCTAGTGAAGCATGCTCAAAATTAAGAAAGTAAGCAAAAAGAAATGTTAAATAATTAAAGAAATAGCTCTCTATTCTTACTTATTTTTGGCAGAAATCACTCTCATTCTTTCCTTCTTTTTCTGAGACTTCAACTGCCCTGTTGTTGACATCTCTTGTTTTTCTGCTTCCCTCTCCTTGGGCTCTCTCCCCTACTGTTAAGCCTGCTTGGGATGTTCGACTGGATATACTCTAAGTCCTTAGTGACCATCCGTGTGATGATAACTGAAGACACAAGCCTAGGGACAGGAAGTCAGGAGGCTGTAGCAGAAGCAGGTGGCCAAAGAGTCAAACGCTTCTTTCTCTTCCCCAAGGACTTGCCAGGATAATCCTGGGACATGAGAGGGGGGAGTTCAAAGAAGAGAATGTTCCTTGCGATACAAAGGACAAAGGGTATCAATACGAGTAAGTAAAGGACTAAACACAGTCTAAAAGGTAGGCTGCCAATTAGTTGGTTGAGGACATAATGTAATATAATTGAGTTTGAAACATGTTCAATTTAAGGTGTCAGGATAATACCTGGAAATGTTCAGTGATCAGTTGGATGCATGAGTCTAGAATTCAGGAGCAGAATATAGGCCAAAACCATGGTACTACATAAAGTAGCTCAAAGAATGCCTATACAGAGAGTAAAAGAAGAGGGATGAACAAAGAAATTAGAATATCAGCAGTTGGAGGAAAGCACTACTAAATCACTAGAGGAATACAACAGAGAGAAAAGTACTGTGTATCTATTCAAGGACAAGTTTGATGGTAGGGACTACACCACTGCACCTGCTTTGGGGGAAGGAAACTTAATTACATGACAGATGAATCAAGCAATCCTCTCTCTCTCTCCCAGGGTCAAGCCTTCAATGTTCTGTTCAAATTTGGTCTTCTTCATGAATTGTTCTACTCTGTGATCCAGTCAAAAACTAAGAGGGGCTGCAGCCCATTCTCCGTATAGCAGAGACTAAAGTCTTCAGACTGCTCTGTTGTGATTACAAAAACATCAGCAAAACAGCGTACATTTGTATTTATTTTCTATTTCTTCCCCTTCACCCTTCATTTACTCTGAATCTTGTGGGGGTTTTTTTTAAAAGATAAATCTACTAAGGATTAAAAAAAACAAGAAATGCAAATTAGATGGCTATTTTATCTATGGTTAGGAACAAAAAGTTGTATGTTTTGATAACTGAACATGAAGGGAAAAGAGAGAGTGATGAGGATGGTCACCGGGTTTCTGTCATAAGCAAATGGTGAGATGTTAGTGCCATGAGCAAAATCTGCTAGGAAGTTGAATATATAAGTTGATGATTCAGAAAAGAGAGCTTTATAAATCTGAGAGGTGTAAGGTAGTACTTATGACCACAGCAGTAAGTAAGATAACCAACCCAGGGAGGGAGTGTAGACTTTTTTTTAAAGAGGTCCACGTGGCAGTTTTGCAATATGTTCATGATTGTTTGATACTGGTCCATTCTTATTCCTCTTCCCCTTGAATGCAGGCTGTAGCCACTTCTAATGGACAAAGGTGTAGCAGAAATGAGTCTGTGATTTCTGAAAGCAGTTTATTAAAAAGACATTGGGTTTCAGCCTCTCTTGGATCACTCTGTGCAAAGCCAGCCACCCTGTCTGGAGAGCACTCAAGCGGTCCCATGGAAAGGCTTAGAGAGCAAAGAGCTGAGGGCACTGATGACAGCCAGCATGAAACCACAAAGCTCATGAGTGAGGCAACTTGGAGGCGAATGCTGCAGCCTCCAGAAAGCCTTCCTTTGGGTAACTGCAACCCATGAGAAACTCTGAAACACAACTGAGCAGTTACACTACTCCTGGATTCCTAACCTACAGAAACCGTGTTAAGATAATAAATGTTTACTGTTTTAAGCCACTAGGATTTTGGCTGCATAATACAGCTCAGAACCAAGCCTGAAGGAAAGTTTAAAGAGATGACATCGAAACTGTTAGACATATTATGAACAATTACCAAATCGATGACAGAAAAATATGAATGACAACACATATAGTCCAGCATTACCATCGCTTTGCTACAACAGCATTTAGGCTTCTAGTTTAATGTGTGTGTGTGTGTGTGTGTGTGTGTGTGTGTGTGTGTGTGTATGGAAACAGTGATGAATTACTAATAAGTGCTGAATACATTTTTCCCCCTGAATTACAATGTTCATAGGAAGGAAAAAAAAAAGGCTTTTTGAAAACTAAAAAATGAAAATGAAATGGATTTAGTTCCTTCTGAGGTAGAAGTTAATTAAATTATTTGTAAGTCAATGCTAATGATTCCAGAGGAGTTTCTTAATTATAGATAGGGACACTTACGTATCTGAAAGTGGACATATTTCTACTTCCTGGCAATGCTTTCGAAAAACACTTCATTACTTAAACGCTGCCAAAAAGCAAACATTACCAATTTTAAGTTTTAGCAGACACTTTGACATAATTTTCTTAAATACGTGTATTTTCTCTGTGCCGTTTTACATGCCAACACATTTATCTAAGTTTTTTGAAATGTGGTCTTAAAATCTAGTCCAGAATACTTGGCAGCAAAAATAACATGGAAAACCCAATGAGATAACCCATCATCTACTTTTCTTTAAAAGTACATTTGCCACCAGTAAGCTTCTAATACACTGAATTTCAACAAGTCGATTTCAACAAAGAATACATATAATTTAAATGACATTTTAGCATTTAATTAAGTCTAACACATGGCCATTAAAACTGACACCTGAAAGAAGAGCCAAAGGCAATTATGTTCTGAGGTCAAAAAGAAAAGCATGAAATTTAGATGGTTTAATATGAGATTTCTGAAATTATAGGAAAAATGTTTTAATGAGTAGAGCATCATAAGATAATTAATGCTCAAATATTCCTTTGACTTATGAAGCTTGAGTATGAACCTCATATTTTTTAAGGACACATGTACAAAGCTATAACCTTCAAATGAAATTTCCATACAGAGATTGCCTAAAAATGGTGCAAGGGATGGAACAAATGAATTCATATCTAGTTGCTACAACTTTTCAACATTTAATAAAATCATATGCCGCATTGCCTTTTAATTATATCAATGAGGAATACAACTTCCAAAAGTGTGCCAAATTTCACATATCACAATTTTCCCAATCTTCTTCTAAATGTAAAAAAATCCAAACTGGATGTTCAACATGTTCTTAACAATAACAATTATAATTTCAAGATAAACAAGAATCCACCAAAAAGAATTATACAATTCAAATGAAATTTTTCAAAGCATGCCAATTTAATTCTAAATGCCTGTTGATTACCTACAATGTGACTGCCAGGAATTATTAAACGTAAGATATAGGTATTGTCTAAAGTTTCCCACCACGTTAGGTATTATCGCAATTCTAGTCCTATCCAGGATGGAGTTCAAAGAGTCTGGCAGCAGGAGTTTCAGTGTTATTATATGAAATCAAGAAAATGATAAAACTTCATGTGAGTATAGCAAGGTCCCAAAAAGCAAAAGGTGATAGTCACGATTATTACAATGAAAAGGTCACAAGACAATAAAAAGATCAGATGGGGGAAGTTCAGAACATGGGAGGGGGTACAGGCAGATGACCCAGAACATAAGAATTAGGTTGGTGCAAAAGTAATTGCAGTCTTAGCATTGTTGCAATTTGCTGTTTGATAATTAGAATACATTCTTAAATAGATGTGGTCATGTTATACATCATTTTAATGCACATTTCTCATTTTTTTTTTTTGCTAATGACTTATTACTTGCTGTTTATTTTATATTTATTTTAGATTATAGAAATGATCTTGGACAAAAAGCAAATTCAAGCAATTTTCTTATTTTAGATCAAAATGGGTCATAAAGCAGCAGAGACGACTTGCAACATCAACAACGCATTTGGCCCAGGAACTGGTAACGATCATACAGTGCAGTGTTGGTTCAAGAAGTTTGGCAAAGGAGAAGAGACCCTTGAAGATAAGGAGTGCAGTGGCTGGCCATCGGAGGTTGACAACAATAAATTGGGAACAATCAGCTAAGCTGATCCTCTTTTTTTTTTTTTCTGGAGACAGAGTCTCACTGTATTGCCCTGGCTAGAGTGAGTGCCGTGGCATCAGCCTAGCTCACAGCAACCTCAAACTCCTGGGCTCAAGCAATCCTCCTGCCTCAGCCTCCTGAGCAGCTGGGACTACAGGCATGCACCACCACGCCCGGCTAATTTTTTCTATATATTTTAGTGGGCCAATTAATTTCTTTCTATTTTTAGTAGAGACGGGGTCTCGCTCTTGCTCAGGCTGGTCTCCAACTCCTGAACTCAAACGATCCACCCGCCTCGGCCTCCCAGAGTGCTAGGATTACAGGCGTGAGCCACAGCGCCCGGCCGTAAGCTGATCCTCCTAAAACTACACGAGAAGTTGCTGAAGAACTCAATGTTGACCACTCTATGGTCATTCAGCATTTGAAGCAAACTGGAAAGGTCAAAAAGCTCAATAAGTAGGTGCCTCGTGAGCTGACCGAAAATAAAAAAAAATTGTCCTTTTGAAATGTCATCTTCTCTTCTTGTACACAACGAACCATTTCTTGACCGGATGTGACATGCGATAAAAAGTGGTCTTTACACAATGACCGGCAATGACCAGCTCAGTGATTGGACCTGGAAGAAGCTCCAAAGCACTTCCCAAAGCCAAACTTGTACCAAAAAAGGTCATAGTCGCTGTTTGGTGGTCTGCTGCCGGTCTGATCCACTACAGCTTTCTGAAACCATTACGTCTAAGAAGTATATTCAGCAAATCGCTGAGATGCATCAAAAAGTGCAACGCCCGCAGCCGGCACTGGTCAACAGGAAGGGTCCACTTCTCCCCCACGACACTGCACAACCAACGCTTCAAAAGTTGAATGAGGCTAGAGAGTTTTGCCTCATCTGCCATATTCACCTGACCCAGCACCAACTGACCACCACTTCTTCAAGGAGCTTGACAACTTTTTGCAGGGAAAATGCTTCCACAGCCAGCAGGATGCAGAAAATGCTTTCCAAGAGTTCTTCAAATCCCACAGCATGGATTTTTATGCTACAGGAATAAACAAACTCACTTCTCGTTGGCAAAAATGTGTCGATTGTAACGGTTCCTATTTTGATTAATAAAGATGTGTTTGAGCCCAGTTATGATGATTTCATATTCATGGTCTGAAACCACAATTACTTTGCGACAACCTAATACTAAGAATCTTCCTATCTCTGTAGAACTCCAGAATCTTGTGGTTGGAGAAAGAATGTATACATGCTTACTCAAGGCTTAAGACATCATAAAGCAGAATGAATTATCTGGAACAGATAAAAAGCACCATAAGAATTTTAAGGAAACAAAGTCATCAACATGGGTTTGGATGCTTAAAAAGATTTCTTGAAGGAAGCGGAAGTTGGCCCTTAAAGATCACTCCATCTATATAGATATAAGACAGGAAAGAGTAAAATATTCCAGGCAGAAAGTCTGTGCAAATAAAGACACATTTATGAAAGATTTAGGAGCAGAACTAGAGAGTCGTCAATTCAGAGAGAGCCTTAAAGTCAGACATAGAATATGGTCCAACGTAGTTCAGGCGGTCTGAGATGATGGTATAGTACAAGAACATAATAATATTAATAAAGTCAATCTTAAAACCATTAGCCAATAGATTTAAATAGATCAGAGTGAAGGAAAGAGAGTCTGGGAATTAATGAGGAAGACGTATCAATGAGCTAATTAGGATGGTATGACAATAACAACTGCTAACATTTATTCAGAGTTTTCCATGTGCTGGTGCTTTAAGAGTATCACTTTATTTCAAACTCCCAACAATAAAAGTTTGGCCATATCATCAACCCTATTTACCAAACCAGGAAACCGTGGCTTAGACTAAGATGGTAAGAATGGAAGACATGAACTGGAAAGTCATAGAGGTAAATTGCAATTATTCTCTTTGAGTATCTCAGGCAGAGAAAACAGGGCAAGGCGATTTCTTTCAGAAAATACACAAGACAACGTGAGACTATGACACTAAAAGTCAGTGACATAAAATTTATGAAATCTCATCTCTTTAGTGAAATGAAGTCCAATTCCTGAATATGAGATGTAAGTTAAACATTCAATTTATTGTGTCTTCCGAGGGCTTTTTTTTTTTTTAACAGCACAAAACATAATGGAATACTATTGCTTTTTTCAGAATTTTAAGAATTCTTCCCTACCACTTTGATATCATACATAGAAATTGACAGAAAGACTTCTTTTGTTTAAAAATCGACTGCAGTGAGATGAATGATCACTACTTTAATTTTAAAATGTGACATCTATGGTCAACGTTAGTCATTATATCTTTATATAAATACATAATTTTCTTTCCTGCAAATCAACAAATTTAAAGTTTATATCATTCTTACACTGAGACCAAGAGAATCTGTATTCATACAGATTTGAACAGATGAAACATTCAGGAAACTTAGTGAAGGATAAATATAAATTTTGAATAAACAGAGGTCACAGGTAAAACTCAACAAAATTTTAATTTTGAAGGAAAGGAGTTATTAAACAGCAAATAAATGCTCTACTGCACTGTACATCTTATTCAGAAAGCATAGGCAGCATCTATTAATATTTTTCCTTTACTTCCTCCCTCCCAACACACACAGACACAGACACATACGCAAACACACACACTCACAAAATATTGATTAGAAAGGATAACGAGCTCTCAGTGGCAAATAATTCTTTGTTTTGTTTTGTCCTTAAGGGAAGTAATGCTAAAGCTTTTTTTTTTTTTTTTTTTCCAATTGAGCAGCATAAATCTTCTGCAGTAGAGACCTTGTTCTAACCTCTTTGGTAATACCCTCAACACTGAAAAACACACACAACAGTGTTCGTAAATCCTTTATCTATGAGCTTTACAGCAGCTTTAACATGGGAAACATGCCCCTGTACTCACCCAATCAGCGTTGAACTGTTGCTTCTACGTAATCCACCTGAGATGGCAACAATAAGCCTAACCATAAAGAGCCTGACCAAATCTGTATTTTCACATCGTTATGTTTGCTAACTCAAGTTTTCTATCGCCTGTTTATAGCAGCTAAAAGTTGACATTCATTCCACTAGAATATATTTGTTAAGAGTAAGTCTGCAAATTGTGCTGTTTGCAAAAGCATATACTTATTCTTTATTTTATTCCCAGGGAACGTTTTATTAACAATGTTGTCCAGCAAATACGTTTTCATTAAGTAGTGGAACACACGTGAAATGCTTAATGTAAATCCTGGCTTTAAAGACAGTGAATCTCTAATGTAGTGATATCTGTAAATGAAGAATTAACCAACCAAATCTCTCAACCTACAAAAGACTGGACTTTCGCCAAATGCTAGAAATGGGGAACAAGATACGCAGCAAACTTTTTTTTTTTTTAACAAATTCCAATGTCAATTTTCTCTCCAAAGCAGGAAAAAAAAAATCAGAATGGGAGAGTAGCCAAAATAAAACCATCAATTCCAGGCAAAATAGTCTCCCCGCCCCCACCACCAAAAAAACAAACAAAAAAGCCCCATAGCACACATTGTATAATTCCGGATATAAGTAAACCCTTTTTTTGAGTGAAAATTAAACTTTTGGCTAGTTCAGAAAGAAGCTCTCACCTCTCCCAAGCAAAGCCATCAGAAAGATTCTGAATGGATAGATTTTTACTTTCTAACGGCACTAACAACAACAATATTCTGAAAGGCAGAAACACAGCTCATGCACTTAGGTTTCTAAAGCCTTATGAATTGACTTCGAAACCACATTAAAAAAAAAATCACAGGAAACAGGTGAAAAGGCTCTACCAAGGATTATATGTGGGAAAACTGTCACGAAATGACACAGGGCACATAAAGCACTCCATTATATTTGTTCAGCTCGACCACAAAATACACCATTGAGGTTAGTAAAACACATTTTTCCCACCTACAAAAAATTAACAGAAAGTCTTTCTCGAACACATTTCCAGGCCACACAACAGCACGTTTCTAGAACTAGATTAAAATAAATGTTCCAAATATCTACCCTAATGTTTCTTCAATTGACTAGAAAAATAATTAAACATCAAAATAAGTTGTGAAGGAAAAAATAACTTTCGAAACGGTGATGGAGAAATACGTATTCTGACATTCCTGAATGACTGATACCAACTCTTCACCCCAGTGATTAACTTCATTTATCCATTCAACCAATAAAAATTGAGCGCCAGTTTATGCTATTCAAAAAGTGGTGGGTACACCGTGGTCAACAGAACGTTTATTCATCACCTGATGGGATCTGCAATGTGGATGGGGGCAGAGGATAAACATTTAAAATTTTTAAACACATAAACAATTAAATCACTCCAAAGTATCCATGACAATTATGATGGAAAAACGAAGCAAAATATGACACCATGAGACAAAATAGCACAGATCCATCAACAGCTAACTTGACTTCGTATCTGCCTCCAGCTCATCCCAGAAAGTGGGAGCATCCAGAGTGGTTTTAAACAGGAGTATTTTAAACATCACTAAAACACAAGTTTAAAATCTCTTAAAGCATCTTTTCTGTATGTTATTCAAAATGAGTTCTCTCATTAAATCTTGCTAAAATCCTTAGTCGAGGAAGCTGAAAATATATCATTAGAAACAGGCATTTATTTATATCAATAAGTCGTGGAAAGGGGAGAGCAGAAAGGCCAATTAAATTCGCAAATGGCTTTCTGAGATTCGGACCACAAAATAATAACGGAAGGGATAAACTGCATGCCTTTTCTCTCTTTAATCAAACCACAGCACATTGCAAGAACATTCACACAGAGGTGGTTAAAAAAAAAATCGACTGGCATTCATAAAGAGAAGATTGTTAGTTCTTGATTTAATTGGTGTTAAGTGTCATATTCTTGAGAAAGTAGCTGTAAACACATGCTTGCAACCTTTAATACTAATATATGAGAGCTTTCTAATAATAACTAACACACTGAGATTTTTCTAATGTGAATTCTCTAATCTTTCTAAAACAGTTTACGTGAGCAAAGATATCTTGCAAATATTAATAAAAAGCCAAAATTATCACTTCAGATTAAAAAAGTGAAATGCAAGTTGTTTTAAATCAAAGAATCCTTTTAATGCCTAGAAATGTACCCCAGCCCCAAGAAATATGTACTTCATTAGAAATATGTGAATTCAAAATTATTTCCTAAATTGATCCATCTTCCTGTCAAACCATACTGGATTCACAGAACTGAACTTTAATTATATCATTCTGGTCATCTGTTTTCATATTTATTGATCACTTGGTGTTCTCTAGTATTTTCAAGATCCTTGTTTGATATTATTGTTTATACATTTCTCTACACTCTAAATAGGATTCTGTTCTTAATATTTGAAGTAGAAAATTTGTTTTCAATTGCCTTGTTCATTGTATTTAAACAGTAAGTTCAGAAGGCATTTTGCCAACATTTTATCATTTCAAAATTAAAATTTCAACTTAATCATTGAAGTTCTAAAGTGATACAATGATAAATATTTATAAATGATGGTTGTATGTATATACCTTATTGCAATTATCTGATTTATTTTTTGCTGATTTTTTTCAATATATATGTCAAAAAGCATATGTACATATATATACATACACACAAATATACACACAGATGGATATATAGTTGCTTTAGAAAAATGTACATTTTTAGTTATCTTTCTAGTTTTGCTAATGGTTTAGTTTAGTTGTACTCTTTCTCTTGGTGTGAGTTAAAACATATTTTCAAATCTATTGGGTAAGTGTGAATGCCCTACTCATAAAACAGTGAGGTTGAGTGACAGATGCCCCCTGGGTTTGAGAATAAAATTATTTCACCTTAAACAATTTAAATATATATATTTTCAACGTTCTTCATTTTTCTGTTTGTACAATTATATGGTCGAAGTTTTATATTGTTTTTCCCCCTACCTGCGCTTTCAACAAAGAGAGATCAGTGGTTATTAAAGTCAAATATCATTCTATAATAAAATATGAACAATATCTAGTGTTTCGCAGTTAATATACTTTCTCTGGTTCTACGATGCATCTGTCCAAGCCTATAGCACCATGAATACAAGTTAGTCTTTTTATAGATATTTGCTGAATGTAGGTCAGAAGTATTTTTCTTTCATTCTACATTTACAGATTTTAATTAAACAGCCTTCTTATCCAAAGATGCTCCAAAGAAGAGATCCTAGTTCACAACTGACGGGAAATGCGAATTAGTTGATTTTTATTTCACTGAAAAATAAGTTAAGATGACACAAATATCAATTTAGAAAAAAAGGTTACATCCAATTAGCAATATATGCGACTTTCCCAAAGGGAAGGTATGGAAGTGGGAAAAATTAGAAATTAGATATATCATTCACTCATTTAGTATGCATCAAATACCTATTTACTACGTGTGAAATATGTTTAGACAACTGAAAGACTGAAAATGAAAATTTTTCCCTCCAGAAAGCCATGGCTAAGATAAATCTAGATCTATTTAAAATGTGGGTACTGTAACAACACTTAAATCTAATTTGACTACTTCATAGCTCTGATTTGGAAAAAAGTGAGAGAAATTATGAGTCTTTCTAGAATGCTCAAGATTACAAATCATTAGGGTCAATATAAGTAATATACACATCATATATATTTATTGGGGTTATTCTTTCAAATATGACAGAACAGATCCCACTGGATCTCAATGCCTTATTTAGCCCACTGTTGGTGCTGAATTTCTGTTGAATAAATGCTTTTACATTTCTAGTTTTCTGCACTAATAAATGTTAGTTTCATCCTAAATTCAGCTTAGATGATCCATAAATCCTATTTCAGAAGTGCCCTAATAATTTGGCCTGTAAAAAAATCTGATTTTTTTTTTTTTGGCAAAAGATGATTATTTACATGAAGATTCTTCAGGATTCAATATGCCAAAAGCACTTCTTTATTTGGGTGGTCTCAAAGATGAGGTCAGATCACAGAACAGAGCTTTGAAAACATTACGGAATTTTTACATTTGAAATAATTATAAATCTCTGAAATATTTAATTTCATATGACACAAATTAATGAAGTACTATTTATGGGCAACCACTGTGACATAACTGAGGTTTTTATTAAACACAAGTGGCTGGTATATTATTTGATTTACAGTAATGTGAGATACTACACTGCCATAAATACCATCAGTCACAGAAGACACGGTTTAAATTTTTTAAAGATTGGCAAATGTATTTTTCAACATATATAGTAAAAAAATGAGTTCATCTCTAGTCAGATAATTCACACTGTCACATAAATTACTCTTTTTAAAAATTTATATGCATTTTTTACACTGTGCTTTTCTCAAATTACAACATCTGGGTAAGGGTTTTAACTTCTAAGTCTAGTAACAGACTGGGCTATAAATCGGTTCACAGAACAAAATAGAAGACCATGAGAAGCTGAGTGAATTGTGGCTGTCACTGAAGCACAAAATGACACAAAGAAGAAAAACTGCACAGAAAGTATTTGCTACAAGTTAAAGTTACTTCAGCACTTGGAATGCCCTGATCAGTTTCTGTAGAGGAACTACAAACCCACTTGAATAATATTTGCACTTTTAAGGAAGTGATGAACCGCATGATTATAGTGTTTTCTATGGATTATGGGCTTGTTTACCATAACACTGAGTCTATTAAACCAAGTTTTGCCAAGAAAAAGAATTTATGGGAAGCCAACAGAATTTTCAAAAACTCTAACAAATATTATTAAAATCTTCAAAAACACACAAACAGTTCATTTGGGAAAAATAATCTGATGTGGGTCTTTTATTATTTGTAAGTTAATACAATTTATTTATCTATCTATTCAACCATTCATTCAACAAACAGCTGTTGAGTTTTATTATATGCCAAGAAATAAACTTCATTCTCTGGGAAATGAATAAGAATGTAATGAATATGAATGCTATGATTCCTTTCCAAAAGCTATTTGTTTATTAGCAAACTTCTCAAACTTTTTTAGTAGTTTTATATTGTATTAAATGAAAAAAAAATATGAAATTTGCCCATAGGAATTAAATCAACTGTCAAGCACAGTACCAGGCACATAGTAAGTGCTCAATGTTACATATCTGATATGTTTTGATACTGCTGGGGTTTTAAGTGAATATAAGAGATATATAAGTCCGGGTGCAGTGGCTCACACCTGTAATCCTAGCACTCTGGGAGGCCGAGACAGGAGGATCATTTGAGCTCAGGAATTTGAAATTAGACTGAGCAAGAGTGAGACCTGGTCTCTACTAAAAATAGAAAAAAATTAGGCGGGCATGGTGGTGGCATGCCTATAGTCCCAGCTACTTAGAGGCTGAGGCAGGAGGATTACTTGAGCCCAGGAGTTTGAGGTTGCTGTGAGCTAGGCTGACACCATGGCACTCTAGCATGGGCAACAGATCAAGAGTCTGTCTCAAAAAAAAAGAAAACAGAAAGAAAGAGAGAGAGAAACACACACAAAATCATTTCTGATAGAAGGAATGGTATGGACAAAGGTATAATAGGCCATCTGGGGGCCCTCAGTATATACAAGCATCCAATAAAATAACTGTATGCCTCCTTACAGCCCAAAATTCCAAATTCTTCAGGTCTGAGCCCTCTGGTAGACCTGATGTCTGTAAATGTATCTCGCGTTTGTGGTCTCCATTTTAGTATAAATCTCCTTTGGACTTTATGCTTCTTACCCCCAGATCATCTCTTATGTCCCTTACTCTGTCTTCACTACTTGAAGATGTTTTTTGGGATAACTTTGATTTTGACCAACCCTCGCTTTAATCCTGAAGCATGGGACGGACTCCAGCCTCAGTCATTTCTATGCTTACCCATTTCTCCATTTGGCTTAAACTGAAATAAATACAGAAGTCAGAAAACATGTGTTTATTCAGGAAATGGCAAGAAGTCTAGTTTTGCTCCATAGCTACAGGTACAAGACAAGAAATAGTACACATGATCAGTGAAAATATATTAAATATTAGGCTATGTTGAAGAGAGTGCTGGGTTTGGTTTTTACTTCATTCAACAAATAATTATTGAGTTCCTAGACATAATCCAAAGAGTTGGAGCATAGAAGTATATAAACAGGAAAAAATATGTACTCTTATAGAACTTAATTTCTGATCGGGAGAAACAGAAAAGGAAGCACAAATTCATACAGTTCACTAGTAGTAAATGTAATGGTAAAAAAATATAATAGCTTACAGAGGATAAGAAGGTGTTTCAGAGACAAGGCATTGATATCGTTGAGTATAGTCTTGATTTGGTTTTGACAGTACATTAGGAAGAATAATATGCCTGAAATGAGCAAGATAGATTTGAGAGAATTTAGAGAAAGACAATGGTAGAAAGAATAATAAGATGATTGTTATAATCACCCAGAGAAGATGAAATAAAAGTTGGGATTGTATGATGTTAGTAATGAAAACAGCAAGAGACTGCAGCTCTAAAATACTTCAGCAAATTAGTCCAAATTTTGTTAACTATCAGGATGTGGATAGAAGGGACAGGATGGTATCAAAGTTGACAGAGATGGCTGTATCTCCAGCATAAAAAGGAAAAGTCTACGGAGAGGGACAAAGATAAATTCACTTTAAGGCAGGTTATTAAATATAAAAAGGCTTAGTAACTGTTTAGCCCTTAAATCCAGAGCTCACATGTAAGTCAGTCATGCAGAAATATAAATAAATGATGGTCATCTGAATTAAAAATGATATATGAAGTCATGAATGAAAAAAGATTGCCAACAAAAACTTGTACAAAAATGTTCATTGCAGCAATATTCATAATAGCCAAAAGTCCAAAACAACCAAATGCTCCACCAACTGATGGATGGATAAATAAAATGTGGTATACTCACACAACTGAATATCATTCAGCAATAAAAAAGAGTGAAGTAGGTGACAAAAAATATGTTGTAACTTGATATATGTGGTTGTGAATGTACTGTCACAAGTATGCACTTTAAACTGGTTAATTTTACGCTGTGTATCTTCTACCTCTATAGAAAAATTAAAATTAAAAAAGGAATGAAGTACAGATGCATGCTGTATTTTGTATGAACCTTGAAAATATTGAGCCACATAAAAGAACCAATCACAAAATACAACATATTGTATTACTCTATTAATGTGAAATGTCCAGAATAGGCACACTGGAGAGCCAGGAAGTAGACTAGTGGTTGCCTAGGGTTTGGGAGTTTGAAGAAAAATGGTGACTGTTAATAGGTACAGATATTTTGGGGGGAATGATGACACTCGTAAATTGTGCAGATGGTTGTACAACTCTCTAAATACCCTAAAACCTAATGAATTGTAGTTTCAAAAAGATGGAATGTGATTACATCTACATAAATTTTATTATGAAATAATAAATAAATTTTATTATACAATTTATTAGGGAAAAAAAACCCAAAAATATTGTCACAGTATACAATCTAGTCACAGAGGTATTTGTGAAAATCTTTTGACCATGACCCTATCATCATGAAATACATTTTTTTGGCCAGGCGCGGTGGCACACACCTGTAATCCTAGCACTCTGGGAGGCCGAGGTGGGTGGATTGTTTGAGCTCAGGAGTTCGAAACCAGCCTGAGCAACGGTGAGACCCCATCTCTACTAAACATAGAAAGAAATTAGCTGGACAACTAAAAATATACAGAAAAAATTAGCCAAGCATGGTGGTGCATGCCTGTAGTCCCAGCTACTTGAGAGGCTGAGGCAGGAGTATCGCTTCAGCCCAGTAGTTTGTGGTTGCTGTGAGCTAGGCTGGTGCCACAGCACTCTAGCCCGGGCAACAGAGAGAGACTCTGTCTGAAATAAATACATACATACATACATTTTTTAACTCAATACAAAAACCCATACACACATATACAATGGAAACAAAATCTATCCAAGCCATACCAGGGGTTGCTATATGAGTTTTACTTTGTTGTGTTCCAGTTTATTAAAACATTCTAGTCTCAATTCATTAAATTAATTTCATAATTCAATTCTTAGTCTAGATCCATAGATTAAAAACAGGCACTGTTCTAGAAAAGGCAAGATAGGTGAACATCATCCCAATGATTAGGTTGAATGTGGGGGATGGCGCAGAACTAGAAGACGAAATCATGAAGATAAAAGGAGTTAAAGAACAAAGAGCAGAACTGTGCTTCTGCTTTATAGAAGCAAATGGTGGAAAGAGATCATGAAAGAAATAGCCATTAGTATCAGATGACACAGCATTTTCAATGAGGATGAAGATGGAAAAAAACCATTGACTTTAGTTAATGTTTTTGTTGTAGTATATTACAGTGAGACTAACAGACTATGAAGAAATTGTTATGGAATCCTGGCTTCACCACTTTTTAAATGTATAGCCACGGGAAATTGCTCAATTTTTCAGAGCCTCAACCATGCACATAAGCCACTATACCACAATGCCTTTCTTCCACTGCTTCCATTTATTAAGAATTGTGAAATTCAAAGAGGGATAAAAGGAAAACATGAATTTAGATTCCCTAAAGGTAAAGATTAAACTTAGTTACAAAGTATTTGCATAGGCTGGCTGGGTGGCTCATGTCTGTAAACCCAAGAACTTGGGGAGGCTAAAATGGCAGGATCACTTGAATCCAGGATTTCCTGGTTATAGTCAGCTATGACAGCTCCACTGGACTCCAGTCTGGTTGACAGAGCAAGGGCCTGTCTCTATAAAAACAACAACAAACAGAACAAACTCAAAGTATTTATATCATTTGAAGAAAAAGGATCAAAAGAGAGAGATTTGGAGAATAGTACAGTAAACAGATTTTTAGAAATTATCATTGGCATTATTTTATTTTGTTTGCTTGTTTGTTTGAACATGCCTTACACAAGTCACCTTAAAAACATTTATAGATATTTGGCGTGTGGCATGCAAAAAAAAAAAGATTAAAAAAATAAAAGGAGATAAGATTATATACTGATAGAGAAGGAAGATTTCAGATGAACCCAGATAATACAATAATCACATAATTGGTAGCTTAAAAGATAAATGAAAATTGAATGAGGGAAAATATAAGATACCATAATAAGTGGAAAGACCACAACAAAACGAATTAATAATTCGACTCAATTTACTTCCTGCTCTGACAAGTAATGGTGTAAGGAAGAAAGACATCAATCAGTAAATTCAGTGGAAGTTCCAGGAGGGGAGAAGGAACAAACAGCAATCTGCCTGACTATTTAGATGGTGGGAAGACAAAGGGTTTTATTTAAGCTTTACTATTATTTTTTTCTTCCTAACAATCGGCCAGATACTCTGACAGCAGTACAAATGGAGGTGTGACTTCAAGAGTCTAAAGATTGCAGACACATACTGCATTTTCCCTACTTATGTATGCATTTGCTAAAACATTTTAGTAGGTCTATCTAGGGTTATTTGGGGGAAAGGGTGGTAGAAATCAGTGTAGGTTACGTAAGGTCCCTATCTTATTTTGTGTGGGCTGCTGTAAAAATATACCCTAAACTGGGTGGCTCATAAACAACAAACATTTATTTCTCATAATTCTAGAGGCTGGGAAGTCGAAGATGAAGGCATTGGTAGGTCTGGTGTCCAGGGAAGGCCCCTTCCTCATAGACGGTGCCTTCTAGCTGTGGTCTCACATGGTGGAAGGGGCAAGACAGCTCTTTGGGGCCTCTTTTATAAGAGCATTAATCCAATTCATGAGGGCTGAGCCCCCTACTCACCTCTCAAAGGCACCACCTCCTAATGTCAGCTCATTGGTGATTAGGTTTCAACATACAAAATTGGGAGACACAAATACTCAGACCATAGCAGCCCCTAAAACATCCCTTGACAGTTATCTTGACTGAATTGATTTCAAATTGAATGTAGCAGTTCAACCTGCATTTTAGTAATTACTCTACCACAGAACTAACTGTACGACTTTGACAAATTATTTAACTTCTCTGAGCCTTAGAGTTCCCTCATCTGGAAAATTACAGAGCTGATGAACTCAAAGTTCCTTTAAAGCTGTAAAATTTGCCTTGCATTTTTATTCTGTAACATTTGGGTTCCTGCCCTGCATTTTCTACTAATTGCCAAAGCATTTGGCAAGTCCCTCCTCTGCTTTAGACATCTACTTCTTTATCCTAAAACATGGGAAGTGAAGTGAATGATTAATGTTCTTAAAGCTCAGAATCCAAGATGAATGGGTGATCGATGATACAATATGGGTAGTTTCATGTTATATAAGTTAGGATGTTATATTTTTGCTGAGCAAATACATCAGCTTTCCTAAAAAAAAAAAAAAAAACGGAAAAAGAAAGGAAACATTCTTTTTAATGATAATAGTCAAAGGCAGTAATAATAAAATGGGCACATATATATTGCTAAAAGTAAAACTGCTATACGTTTTATACTAAATCTATTATTCAAAAATATTCTTTAAGGAAAAACTTCCTATCTAAGCTGTAAAACTATAGTGCATATAAGTCTTAGTTTTATTTATTAATTATATGTATTTTATCTTCATCAGATATGCTAAAACAATTGAGTCAATGCCAATATGCAATTGTTAGTCTCCTCTAACACATACCACAGATATCAAGAAAAAGTTTATATTTTTAAAACATCTTAAAATAGCAGGTACAGATATGCTTGGGAGGAAAAAAACTTCTGGATCCTAATTTTAAATTCAACCTTTCCTTCCTGTTATGTGTTGAATTTTGCTCCCCTTCCCAAATTTCTCTGTTGAAGTCCTAATCCCCAATACTGCAGAGTAAGATTTTATTGGCAGTTAAGGCCTTCACAGAGGTAATCAAGTTAAAATGAGGTCATCAGGGTGAGCCCCAATCCAATATGATTAGTGCCCTTATGAGAAGGGGAAATTTGGACAGAGAGACATACATAGAGGGGAGACTACCAACTACAAGCCAAGGAGAGATCCATCCTTCCTTCATAGCCCTGAGCAGAAACCAACCCTGCAGACACATTGATCTTGGATTTCTAGACTCCCAACCGTGAGAAAATAAATTTCCATGTTTAAGGCACCCAGTTTGTGGTTCTTTATCACAGCAGCCCTAGCAAACTAATAAACTTTTATAGTCCAGTGTTTTGTAGCAAAATACCTTTATTTACAATCAAATATACTTTCAGACTTCAAAACTAGGAACTGGAAATCATAAATCCTAAGGGAAAGTTAGAAAATCCACACAAACTCAAGCAAATTAGGGGCAAAAAGGGATCATGTTGGTAGAAACAGCACTAATCTATATTAATAGATCCCCAAATCAAAGTATATTAAAGAGACCACATGCAACACTGATATATCCAAATGCCATTGGTGTAGCCTTCTATTTAAGTTCCAATTTCTGTCAGTTAGACAAGATTTATTATCCTCTATCATCATCAATTGTGCCAAAATAATGCACGATTAAATACAAACTTTGTGTTTACTTCAAAACACTAATACAGAGTTAGGAGCATCTTATTAATAATACATAAATTCTCAAGATGGCAAGCCTGAGTTCTTCAGAATTAGCAAACCATAGAAGGTATGATAAGAACAAACATTATGTCAGTGTATGCCTCTGAGCGTGTCTGTGCGTGTATCCGTGTATATATACATGGGGTCCATCCAGAAAGCCATTGTTAACATAAAGAGAATGGTTTACACGTCATAGTCGTAACCTGGCAGCCAAGGAAAGTAGACTGGGATACACATGTGTAAACAGTGACTTTGCTGTACTAGTCAGAGGGGCGGCAGATGCTATTGAGTGACCATGTGAGTGTTGTGTCTGTCACATTCAAAATGACTGAGCGAGTAGAGCAACAAATCTGCATCAAATTTTGCGTTAAGCTTTAACATTCCTCCATGGAAACTATTCGGATAATTCAGAAGGCTTTCGGGAATGACGCAATGAATACAACACAAATAAAAGTATGGCACAAACACTTCAAGATGGTCAAGAAGCTTTTGAAAGTGATCCATGTTTCGGAAGGCCTGCAACAAGCAGGACACCTGAGAATGCTGAACATGTATGGGTTAGGTTGAGACACTGGGAAAACTGGGTGAGGTCCCCCCAAGGTGTTGACTTTGAAGGGGACTGAGGCATCATTGTCCTGTGTACAATGTTTCTTGTATCTCGTATCTTCTTCAATAAACGTCTCTATTTTTCATATCACATGGCTGGATACTTTTCAGAGAACCCTCATATACACACATCCACACACGTACAGGCATACCTGATTTTATTCTGCTTGCATTTACCATTCTTCACAAATGTGTTCTTTACAAATTGAAGATATATGGCAACCCTAAGTACAGCAAATCTCTTGGTCCCATTTTTTCCAACAGCATGTGCTTACTTCATGTTTCTATGTTGCATTTTGGTAATTCTCACAATTTTTCATACTTTGGCATTATTATTACATCTGTTATGGCGATGTGTGATCTGTAATCTTTGCTGTTACTATTTCAATTGTTTTGGGGGGGCCACAAACCACATCCAGAGAAGACAGCAAACTTAATCGTTAAATGTGTGTGTTCTGAATGCTCTACTGGCCCTCTTCTCATCTCCTCTCTCCCCTTCCCTTTCCTTGGGCCTCTTTATTCCCGAAAACACAACAATTTTGAAATTAAGCTAATTAATAATCCTGCAATGGTCTCTAAGTGTTCAAATGAAAGGAAGAGTTGCACGTCCCTCCCTTTAAATCAAAAGCTACAAATGATTAAGCTCAGTGCGGAACGCATGTCAAAAGCAGAGATGGGCCAAAAAGCCAGATCTCTTGCGCCAAACAACTAGTTAACCAAGTTCTGAATGCAAAGAAAAAGTTCTTGAAGAAAATTAAAAGCACTATTTCTGTGAACACATAAACAATAAAAAGCTAAATGGCTTTATTGCTAATAGGGATAAAATTTTAGTAGTCTACATAGTACATCAAACCACCCACAGCATTCCCTTAAGCCAAGGTCTAACCAAGAGCAAGGCTCTAATTCTCTCCAATTCTATGAAGGCTGAGAGGTGAGGAAGCTGTAGAAGAAAAGTTAGGAGCTAGCAGAGGTTGGTCATGAGGTTTAAGGAAAGAATTCACATCCGTAACATAAAACTGCAAGGTAAAGCAGCAAGTGCTAATGTAGAAGCCACACAAGTTATCTAGAACTAGCTGAGAAGTCATTGATGAAGGTGGCTGTACTAAAGCAAAGATTTTCAAGGTAGACCGAACATCTGTCTCTTGAAAGAAGATGCCATCTAGGACATTCTTAGCTAGAGAGGAAAAGTCAATGCCTGGCTTCAAAGCACAGGCTGGTTCTCTTGTTATGCACAAATGCAGCTGGTGATTTTAAGTTGAAGCCAATGCTCATTTACCATCCTGAAAATCCTCGAGCCCTTAAGAATGATGCTAACTCTACTCTGCCTGTGCTCTACAAATAGAACAAAAAAACACCTAGATGACAACACATCTGTTTACAGCACGGTTTATTGAATATTTTAAGCTCACTGTTAAGACCTACCGCTCAGGAAAAAAGATCCCTTCAAAGTATCAGTGCTCACTGACAATGTACCTTAGTCACCCAAGAGCTTTGATGGAGATGTATAAAGAGATTAATGTTGTTCTCATGCCTACTAACACAACATCCCTTCTACAGCCCATAGAGCGAGGAGTAATTTCCACTTTCAAGTCTTATTATTTAAGAAACACATTTTGTAAGTTTATAGCTGCCATAAACAGTGATTTCTCTTTTGGACCTGCGCATAATAAATTGAAAACATTTTAGAAATGAGTCACCATTCTAGACGTCATTAAGAACATTTGCGATTCCCGGGAGGAGATCAAAATATCAACGTTAACAGGAATTGGGGAAAAGTTGATTCCAACACTCATGGTTGACTTTGAGGGGTTCGCAATTCGCTGGAGGAAGAAACTGCAGATGTGGTAGAAATAGCATGAGAACTAGAATTAGAATTGGAGCCTGAAAATGAATTGTTGCAATCTCCTGATTCAACTTGAACAGATAAAAAGTTACTTCTCATGGATGAGCAAAGAAAGTGGTTTCTTGAGATGGAGTCTACTCCTGGTGAAGATGCTGTAAATATGGTTGAAATGGCAACAGAGGATTTAGGTAAACTTACTTGATAAAGCAGCAGGAGAGTTTAAAAGGATTGGCTCCAATTTTGAAAGAAATTGTACTATGGGTAAAATGTGATCAAACAGCATTGCCTGCAATGGAGAAATCTCTCCTGAAAGGAAGAGTCAATCAATGAGGCAACCTCTACCATTGTATTACATCAAGAAACGTGACAGCCACCCCACCCTTCAGCAACCACCACCTTGATCAGGCAGTAGCCACCAATATCAATGCAAGACCTTCCACTATCAAAAGATTACAACTCACTAAAAGCTCAGATAACTATTTGCATATTTTAGCAATACAGTATTTTTAATTAAGGTGTGCCATGTTCCCCAACCCCCAGGTACCAGACTGTGGCCTCTTAGGGACTGGCCATGGAGCTAATCCCCACCCCCCTCCCGTCTGTCCTCCATGAAACTTAGGAAGTGGTGGGCACAGCAGGAGGTAAGCAGAGGGTGAGGGAGGGAAATTTCAACTGTATTTACAGCCACTCCCCATCACTGGCATCACCACCTGAGCTCTCCCTCCCCATCCCCCATCTGTGGAAAAACCATCTTCCATGAAACCTGTCCTTGGTGCCAAAAAGGTTGGGGACCACTGAAGGTGTGTGTATTGTTTTTTTTAGACAATGCTGTTACATAGTTAAATGACTGCAGTATAGTGTAAAAATACCTTGTTATGCACTGGGAAATTAAAAAATTCATGTGACTCCATTGCTTGTAATATTTCACTTTATTGTAGCAGTGGTTTGGAACTGAACCTACAATATACCTGATGTATGCTGAGATACAGATATAAATACACACACACACACACACACACACACACACACACACGTATATGTCACTAAAGGAGATCTTCCAGCTCAAAATAATTTCTAAAGTCAACCTCAGTGAGAATTAAATAATAATCCACATTTATATATTTTTATGAGATTTAAAGGTTGTAATTTTAAATTTCTATGTGGTAGAAATGAAACAACTGTTAGCATGTTTCATAGAGAGAAATATGTGCAGAGAATATTTGCTTTCTCTACAAGGACTTCATTCATATTCATTTAGCATAAGGCTAGAAATTTCAGGAATTTTAAAGTTATACCTTAAGTGGGTCAAATATCCTAAAGAGACCTTTGTTTCTCCTCCTTCTTCATTTCCTCAAATGACTGCTTTTTGAAAAGCAGTGAAATACTTATTTTTCTTCCCAGAAGGAGAAGATGTTTCAGGAAACCTACAATTCTAGTGTACCTAGCGTTAAATGAGATTATAAATGAGATACAGCTTGAAATCATTAAATCCTGATAAATAAAATGTCTGTGCATTACTTTCTCAAAAATTTCCTTATACTATAAGACTGGGGACAGAATTCATTCTTTCAAAATTATTTCTAAATCACATTGTTAAACAATGAAAGATAAGCAGCATTACCACTACTTCTATCTGCTACCAATAAGGTACTAAACACAGAGCATTGCATTCTAATGAAAATGAATCTTGAATCACAGGATTAATTTTCCCTGAATGACAAACAAATATGATAGAGCTTGCAATGTAACTACTGATCAATTTTATTAATAATTCACACTCCTTAAGCACCTTGAGACAAAGGTAAAACAAAACTTTCTATGTTTATCTGATATATGTTACTACATTTTTTCCAAAATCTATATATTTTTTCAAGTTATCAGTGACCCAAATCATCAGGATCTTTCACCTAAAATAAAATAGTTACAACCTTAAATAAATCAGAGAATCTGTATTTTGGTAAAATAACAACAAATCTGTGCCTGGAGACCAGATAGGCTTATCTCTTTTCCAGCTCTATGGCCAGTCCCTAACAGGCCAAAGAGATCATGCCTGCTATGGTCTCTTTTCCAGACCAGATAGGCTTATCTCTGTTCCACTAGTTTATTGCCACAGAGAGAGAGATCCATGTGCAACAGGCCCTAAGCAGAGACCATATGGACACAGTTAGATGGACAGAATAGGTCTTTGTGAGTTGCTATGAAGGAGTAGATTATCCTCCATTTTTTTACGCTGAGATTAAAAAAAAAAAATAAGCAAATTCAATGGGTTTTGGAATATTGGGCAGACTTGGTAGGACTGGTCTCCCCATCCCTACGAATCTAGTAAACTCCAAAAGCAGCTCTCTACCATCCATACCATTACAAGCGCTCAGATTATCCCACCATTTCCCAAAAGGCGAATCCAATCATCATAACAATTTCAGGACACATTAATTTGCCCTTTGGAAAATTTAGATTCTCCTGGACAGATTTACCATTAGTTTTTACAATTTCTACTTTGAAATGCTGGGGAAATGATTGTATAGTCCAGGTGATTCACAAGTGCCTAAAAAATACCTATTAACTTTTACAGTCAACGTGAATTATCTTGTGAAACAATTTTTCATTGCATAGCCCAAGCTAGTCACCACGGTTTTAAAACAACCAAAGATGCATCCAGTAGTTCCCTCCCCCTTCTCCATTTTCTATTTTACTTCCCGGGAAAAAATTAATTGCAATACAACAGGCTAGGTGCCATAATACAACTATGGAAGATAGGCTGGAAGCAGAGAGAGGCCTCTTTAATGCTGCTGGGCTAGGAAAGGAGTAAGAGTATAGGGAAGGCTTCTTTAAGAATGAAAGAGTCTTAAAGCTGAAGCTTCGAGAATTATTAGGAGTTTGTCATGTCCATCAGTGGGGCGTGGTTAAGGATCAAAGAGAAAGAAGAGAATTTCACGCAGAAGGAATAGGCCTGAAAGAATACGGCATGTTCAGGGAGCAACCAGTACATGGAGCATCATTCTATTTCTTCAAAGTTAATTTTTAATAGAATATAGATAACAGTAAATTAAAAAACATAACACGATTACGATTATGTGTAAATAACCTTATCATTTCCTCATTAGGCAAGCGAACGATACACACTAATACGGACATAAGCAAACAGGGAAGAAAGACAAATATTTCACTCATGTTTTTCTTGTTTCCTACATTTTGAGTCACACTTTCATCCCTTACAACACTGCCAGAAAAAAGTAACACATAACAAATATGTCCATACACTAAGTACAAAATATTACAAAGCATGAACATTTGTGCTGGAAAAACCGAGTGCCAACGTGTCAGACGCACAGACTATTAGTGTACAAGTAAGAGCCAAATTCAGCCTAATCGTACTAAATGCCACTGTGGGTGCAGTTCAGGCTTTTATTTTTCAACTTTTTTCATTTCTAATACTTATTTAAGTATCCAGCCAGTTCATAAACAAAAGCACTTATGCTGGCAATGGAATGGCAACTGACAAAGGATATTCAACTCGCCCACAAAAATGAAATGGACTTGAAAAATAATTCATAACCACTCGCTCATTTCTCTACAAATAGATTTCATTATTATTCAGATAAAAAAGTTGGGATTTTACGTAGTAAGACATCGTCAATGATTTGGGTTGGGGGTCGTGGTGACGACAACGAAGATCATTAAATGTTACCATCACAGGGTGCTTACAAAGAAACAAACACTGTGAAGTATATTAAATTGCCTCATTTATTCTTCCCACAGAAAATAAGTGATGATTACTACGATGCTGAAATACTTCACTTACTCTGCACCAATACCTGTGCTAAGCATTATTCTCATTTATCCTCAGTAAAATTATTATTTTGCACAGTGATCTCTTCTAATTCTCAGTGATAACCGAAGGAATGTTATAATCTTCCATTTGCCAATGATTAAAGAAGGTTCAAGTCATCTGCCCAATGTTCAACAGCACCTTGAAACTTTAAAAGAGATTTGGATGTCAGATATGCTCTTCATGGCCTAGACAATGGTGCCCATTTCTGCCAGAGCTTAAGAAGATCCCAGTTTAAAATAAAATAGTACCATTGTAGGAACCTTAAGAGATTGTGTGGGGAAGAAAAATGAATAGTAACCATGAAGTTCCTGGAGCAATTTTAAAGGCAGTAAATGGAGACAGAGATAGACAGAGACAGAGAGAGAGAGAGAGGAAAGAAAGAGAGAGAGAGAGAGATTTAAAAAGAGAGCGATCTAGACAGAGATAGATAAATAGATAATCTAAAAAGAGAAAGGTCTGTTTTATCTTTGATATTGGTAAAAGACAATGGAATAAAAAGTAACATTACAGGTTAGTAATTAGAGATTTACCAAATAGCTAAATATCAATTGCAAAGGGTTATCTTTTCTTCCTCAGTCCCAAAACGGCATCCATGAAAAATGAAAAAGTTCAAGGAGGAAAGTAGCCGGGAAAACATGAGAAAAATGACGTAAAAGTATGATTCTGTCAAAACCTCCGTTCAAGTAGACTAGCATCAGATTTTATACCCAGAAAATTCAGGATACTGCAATGTGACAGAGTATAAATTAATATATCTATATAAGGATTTCACAGAGCAGGATCTGAAATTTTGAACTAACTTAGTAGAGTTACTAAAATGTAAGAATTATATTCTGACATTCCCAAAACTTGGGACACTTTGGAAATTTCACAAACCCTTATATCAAAGCTGTTGTACCCATAAGTTCCACACTGGGTTTTATGGTGAAAATCTCTATTACCTCAATCATTTTGTAAATGTTCTTATCCAGGCCACCTGGATTCCCTTCTCATCAAAACCGCTGGAGCCAATCACAGTTTTCTAATATATTTTGGAAACAGACAAACCAAAAAGAAAAACCCCACTGAAACCCTAATCGATGATTTAGAACAAAATAGCCAAAGTATATACTTTCATGCTAAAGAAGCCACACCTTGTAAGAGATTGTAAGAGATTCCTAAGGGTAGCTTCTGAGTGCTCTTATTAATTGCGACTCTGGGGACCTAAACCACTTTAGCAGTAAAGAGTGAAAGACAGGCAGTCAGCCTGCTGTATAATTTTACATTAATAATGACTTATAAATGCCACTGTAAGGCAGCTGCAGTGCCATCATTAAAATGCCCGATTCTGTAGAGAGTACACATTGATAATAAATGGGTTATCGACTTTTACTGCTTTATTTTTACTAAAACTACACAGCGAGTCTATGGGACTCCAGCAATTCCTGGTGCCTGAGGTCTGTGAAGAAATGACGTATTTGTAATGAAAACGACTGAACCACACATCCATTACGGATTCATAATGGAAATTTGTTTTAGATTATGTGTGTGTATGAATGTTCCTGCTATTTAAGGACGGGGTATTCTAATGTGTATCCCTGTTAAGAATCATTTTGAACTGACAGCACATTAAAAATCATTAAGACAAAAAAATGCTTTAATTTAGGTCATAATCATCATTGGATTATGTAAAAACATTTTCAAGAAGAAAATTCTGATAAGCCTTTTACATGAAAAGACCTGAATTTAAAGACTGATCTCTTTCCCAGCATTTTTTTTTTCTTTTTTTTTTTTGAGACAGGGTCTCGCTCTGTCACTCAGGCTACTAGAGTACAGTGGCATCATCATAGCTCACTGAAACCTTAAACTCCTGGGCTCAGGTGATCCTCCTGCCTCAGCCTCCCAAGTGGCGAGGACTATAGTTGCACTCTACCATGCCTGGCTATTTTTTTTTTTTTTTTTTTTTTTTAGAGACAGTCTCATTATTCCCCTGGCTGGTCTTGAACTCCTGGCCTCAAGCAATCCTCTCACCTCGGCCTCGCAAAATGCTAGGATTACAGACATGAGCCATCCTGCCTGGATTTCCCATCATCTTTTATCTCACTTGTGAATTATTTACCAGTGTTTATATGAGGCTTTAACATGCTGTAGATTAGAAAATGCAAACTGAAGGCTTTCTGGTCAATCCTACTCTCAGCCATGCTTCAATTGACATTCTTGGGGTGAAGACTGTTTTAAATATGAAAGTGTCCATATTTCTAAAGCTCAGGGGATTTAACATAGAAGTTTAACGCCTTGGCTTCTCTTTAAAAAAAACTGAAGACCTAGCAACACTTGAGTCCTCGTTACCACGCTATAAAAACTGGAGGTGTACAATGTCTGTCCCTCCAAAGTGGGGTCCCCTGGTGTAATTCGCCACAACCTAAATCACTCCAGGGGGCTAAGTACCTACTGCCTTTTATCATCTTACATCCAGCCGCTTTAATCATTTAGCTTTATTCTTTCACATTATCTCCTGGCCCAGTAAACATCTGTGTTTGTTCCAGTCCAGCTTTGGTAGGTGTTTAGCAGCACCTTTAATTTCAAAATAAGGAAGGCCTTTCCCTACTGCAATTGATTGTCTGGATAGCAGGGAGAGTGAGCCTTTGCAACAGGTAAGTCAGACCATGCCACTGCTCTACTCAAAGCCCTTGCATTTTCTGTAGCTCCAAAGTCTTTACTCTGCCCCAAATAATCCCCCCCAGTATCTCCCTGACTCTGTCCATTCCCCACAGCTCTCCCCATCATTCTGTCTGCCTTAGTCACACTGGATCCCTTTGCAGTTTCTCAGATACACTCCTGTCTCACACCCTTTTATGTTTCTTTTTCCTCCTGCCTGTAATGCCCAGATATGCCATTGCTCAGAAGTCATTTATTCAACTCTATTCTTTATATTTACAAACCCCCGATATACCAGCAATTCCACTCCCTCTGCCCAGCTTTTTCTCCATAGCACATTAGGTATATGATATTCCATATTTGTTAACCATATTTTCACCCTTTTATTCTCTCTCTGCTCCCACTAAAACACCTTCCCACGAGGATATTTTGTGTTGCTCATCCCAGTGCTGCTGCTGTGTTCTCAGAATCTAGAACAGCTCTGGGAGCGTAGTAGGCGCTCAATTAATATTTACTGAGAAAAGGTTGGCTATAATCCTGGCTTTATTTTCTGAATAGCAGCATGTGCCATTTGCATTCAAAAACAAAAAGACTTCTGCTAACTTTTAGGTGGGAAATAAACAGCTAAGATATACAACATGTTAAAATTAAAATGTGTATACACAACGAGAGAGAAATTTCTCTTAATGGACATTTAATGGTATTCTAAAGTACATGAAGGGCACCATAATATGCCACCAAAAAGTATGCCATTTTGGCAGAGGATTGTTTTGAGCTGAAGGCAATCAAAAGACAGCAAACGTAGGAGGAGCTCTCTGCCCTGCCTGTTTCTGCCTAAAAGCAGAGCATAAATTTTATTCACACACACAGACACACACGCACACAAACATACAGATGGTGGTAAGGAAACAGGTGGGAGAAAGTACTAATATAAATGTGAACAAGAACCAAACACCTATGTCAGGAGAGAAAATTTTTTATAAGCAAATACAATCAAACATTTAAAATGTAAAAATAAAAATAAAAAAATAAGTCCAAGTTTAATTTACAGTAAATGTCTGTAGCTAATATGACTTTGAGATGCTTATTAAAGAGCTATCATTCCAAATTGGGGAAAACTAAAGGTATTTCTTAACAATCTTATGAATTAATGAGGATTAAAATACATTCCTAAAACAAAGATTGACAAAATGGGCAATGAGGGTTTTTTTTTTTTTCCTTTTAGCAAATTTCACTCAAAAACTTTCTCTTTTGTCTTCAGTCTTTCAGGAACCTTGCTCTACTACTAATTTAAAGAGAATTTCACATAACATTGATATGCAAATTTTGATTGCCTCAGCTCAGATACTCTTCATTTGCATAAGCTAATTTAAAAATGGGTTGTTAACTCTCTTCTGTGCTTGAGAAACTAAAAACCCAAAGATGTCAATTGTAGGAGTTAATTCAGAAGTTTAGAGAATTTGGACCAAGTCTACAAAGCATCCTGTTGCCTAGCCACTGATTAACCAAACACTTCCACTGGGCAAGACATTTAAAACAACAGCACAAGCACTTAAAAAAAAATCCACAATGAATCAAAATTATCAAAATTTCCTTTTTATGCCTATATTTGTTGTTAACATCTAAATAATAATTATTTCTATTATTATATTGTGATGTCAGCCAATAATCAATCAGTACACATGGGAAAAAGTAAAGTTAAATAATGGCTCATAACCACACATCTAACCAGTTGGGTAATCAATTTGGGAGGGTGAATCTATTTTAATGCTAAATCTTTTACACTGTTTAGCTTTATTTAGCATTCTCAAAAGTACTATATGTTTCTGAGAGAATAATTAATGGTTGTCTTATTTTATCCAGCTCAAGAAAATCTCTCCCTTTCTCCTCAGCCTAAAAATCCATACTTCCATTTTGTCTACTGTATGAAAACCTTATTTATACTTATTTTTATTGTTACAATTTTTGATCTGTTATGTATTTTAGGTACAGAGATGCTTATGATCATAGACACGCTCTCTTTGGCTGTGGAATTTCAAACTAAAGGAGAGTGGAAATACAAGAATAACAGCTATATCACCTAAGTCACAGCCCATCTATGTAAAGTCTGATTAAGAGAGATCTGGCCAGGCAATTTAGTAACATACCCAAGTGTGAAATACGCACCTATGAACTATGCCCATTTCTAACAGTGACTGGAGGCAGCTGATAATTTAAATGGCTCAGGTGCAATAAATCAGAGACCTTTAACATGCACTGAAATTACCTGTTAACATGTGTTGCTTCCCCTTAATAGGCAAAGATTGATAGTATATAACTTTTTTTCCCAGAACTTGCCATGGTCTGACACACTGCAGGGCCTTCGTAAATATTTATGAAAATAGACCAACATAGGACTGACTGGACAACGGAATATGAAGAAGACACAAGAAAACAGGGAAAGAAGATACAGGAGTAATTTTAGATATTTCTAGCACACAAGGTCTAAGAATGTATTCTTGGCTTTGATATACAAAAGGCAAGTGACATATTATCTTCCAGAGATTTAAAAGAAAATATGATTCAGTTTGGTGGTATTGTTAGGTAGATAGCGAGAGATTCCGAAACTCCTAGGACAAAAGTGAGTGCTCTCGTGGTTCACCCCCTCAACGATGGGCTTTCAGAAAGACTCATGGGAGATCCACGTGCATATCAAGACTCAGGTCATGCAACTCTCGACTGTCCAAAGTGGTTTCATAGTGGCGTCTCAGCCAAGGAGAGATCCGCATGCGTACACTATAAAACAAGACCCAGACCTTAACCAATTTCTCTCTCTTTTGCTATGACAGTGGGTCTGGTCATCATCTATGGCATACGCATCTCACTCTATAAACCTGTATCTTGCTCTTGCTCTATAATTCTATCTTTCTCTTCTCAATAAACCCCATTTTTGTGCTTGCCTTACTTTGGTGTGTCTGGTCATTCTTCGGCCAGGAGTGCACCAAGAACCTACTTTTCAGAATGCAATCTGAGACCTGAGAGTATCACCCCAGTGATGCAGTTTGGCAATCATCTGAAGATTTTATATATATATATATATATATAAAGAAAAAATACTTTTAAATTGAAACAACTGATTCAAATGTCTATAACCAGTTACCTAAAGCAAAGATTAGAAAGAAAGCCATTGACAATAAACCTGAGACAGTAGATTATGATGAAACAGAGTCTGATGCTGTTTAGTAGGTCCTTGATAAAAGTTGGCTGAATGATTCAGTAAGTGACATATATAAGCCTATTACTGTCATTAAGAGGCTGCTTCCATTGAGTCTCTTCCCTAGGCAATCACAAATTCTACACCCATAATCAATATGTATTTTAAACACTTAGAACAATCCCTAAATTGGTATTGTTAAAATAAATGTAATTCCTCTAGCAAAAAGTTGTGGTTTCACTTCTCTCTTAGTGGAGCAGTAACCTCCACATTTTGGGCAAAGTTACAATATGTAATTAGATTGATTTTACAGCCAGACACACACCAACATATCATATAGGCATATATAAGTGTGAATATATAAGTATATATAATACATATAATATATAGTTCCACTTGAAACTCTATAAATTCAGCTTTTTCAGAATATCAGAAACTATTTTCTTCCTGTGACTGCCAACATAGGTTTTTAAAATACATGTCCTGAGGTTTTATTTATTCCTTACTATTCTCTCTCTCTCTGTGATTCCTTGGAGAAATTCAGGCAGGGCTGTATTTGTTTGTGATGAATGTATAGTTTAAATTATGCAATATATAATCTGTGTATATAACTCTACAATTATGGATTTGTCAACCCAAAGGGTGAGAAAAGACCTTTTTTTTTAAATCTTAGCTAAAAGTCATGCCCAACTCTTTATATAATGAGTTTTACAAAAATGCAATACAGCTAGTATAAATGCCAACATATTATTCATATGAATAAAATGTTTTGTTCCTCAGTTATCACAGTTTCTTCAGAATTCTCCAGAATTATAACTCATGGTTTAGCTACATGAGAATATATGAGGAAAACGACCAGAACATTTTTTAATAGTGAAATAAACTATCCATGGTGTCGTGACTTTTTAAATAAGTATTTTCAGCTCTAGCTAAAATGATGTATACTGGTTATGACCTTTGATATATGTCATTTCTTTCTCACTGAACACATGTGTATTAAAATTACATAAAAATCACTATCCATCTATATATATACTTTATGTATATATATATACTTAATAGGCAGGTTTCTAAATAGTTAAGTTTTAGGAGTCTATGAAATTAGTGTATAATTACCATTACACTTGTCTCAAGGTGCTGGTGAAATACCCTCAGAATCCTCAATTTAATCTAAAAGTAATATGAACAGTCACCCTTGGATCAGGTGTTGACCTACGGTCTACTAACAGGTAAGCTGATACGAGAAAAGACAGTGTGCCTACAATGTGATTAATATCCTCAATGTAAAAATTAACAAATGTCTAATTACACACACACAGGCTGACAGAGAACTGCAAGGCTCTGTAACTAGCTCAACTTATAACGTAAATAGTGAGATATTTAGGAATTACCTGGATTTATAGCGTCATTATTTAACAGGGTAACTACTTAGCTGGCCAGCTCCCTAGATTAATGACCCATATATTCATAAATAAACCATGGTTCTAAAACTAAGCCTTAGCCAACCTCTCAAAATCAATTAGCCTCATAAGAATATTTCTGGAATCACGTGTATTATTTTTTTTGTAACCCCCCAATGACTATTACCAATATCACAGATTACCACTCCCCATACCAATATCTCTTAAAATTTTTTCTCTGTTGCCCCATAAAATGAATCAACAAAGATTATATGACACTGAAGTAATCGGTATTGTCATATTTTTTTACCACATCCCATGACAACATATACAGATGCATGCATGCAAATCTGAATTATTGTAGAAGTAAGGCATACCACTTTCCGAGAAAGTACCAAGTTTGAAATCCTGTTTCCTAAGAGAAGTGAATTACTTTAATTTATCATGCAGATTTTTTCATTATTAACAGTACTGCCTTTTTAAAAACATCTTCCAGGTAGCTTTCTCACCCTAGAAACAACAAAAGAAAAAAAAAATCTAGTTCCATGAGTACATTTATCTTCTCAACCTCAACTTAATCACAAAGTAATATTCTGATCAAAAACATTTTTTGTAAAGATTATTATATGAATAAAAAAAAGCAAACATATGTGATGTACTTAAAACCCAGCATCAGTCTCTGGAGTGATGGATTTCCTCAAGAAATATACTAGATTGTTCATAAAGATCAACATAGAATAAATCTTCAAATGATATATTTTATGTTTCTGTATTTTGGCAAATAATTTTATTTATTCTTGCCCTATTGTGATACAATTAAAATTACATACTACAAGCAATTGCTGTCAAATCAAAACAATGTTATAATAGTTTTGAAACTTGATGCTCTATTTGAGTATATTAAATGAAATTTAAAAATCACACTGTAATCTTTCAATATATAAGTCTGATTAAAAAAAGAGAGGGGGGAAAAGCCACAAATACTCTTATTTAAATATAAAAATTTATTATGGGGTTTAGGTTTATATCAATATATTGCTGGAAGAAACAATTTCACCAACTTCTTAAGTATTTACATCATTAATCATCAAACTAATGAACCACCTAGTTTTAATTAGGAAAATTATATTTTTCAGTTAAAAATATTTACCTGTCCTTAATAATTGTTAGCTATTGTTCAAGGCCAGGTAAATACAGCACTGATTAAGCAAGACAATACACGGTCCTGAATATTATGGCAAATTTTATTTTAGACAGATGGGGTAGAATTTGGTAAGCAGATAATAAAAATTTAAAAAAGTAACATCTAGTCTTCCACAGAGAATTGAAATAGGATGATACATGACTGACTGGTAAACCTTTTTGTCAGACGTCTCTCTACAAAGGTGACAATAAGCTGAGGATTGCAGAGGAACTTCCCAAGCGAAAGTGAAGAGGATCAATATAAGCAGAGAAACAAACTAATGCAAAGGCCCTAAAGTGCGAGCAAGGACCATGGGAAACAGAAGGAAAACCAGTGTGGCTGAAGTATAATAGACAAGGGGAGAGCAATGGTGTACTCGTAAATATTTAGCAACTGGCTCTCTAGAAAAATGCATGTATGCATATAGAAATGTACATTAAGTTCTATATATATTATGTATATAGAAACATACACTAAGAAATGCACATTAAGTACATTAAATGTACATTAATACATTAAGTATATAGAAATGTACATTATGCAGTTACTGATATAAACTATGCGTAGCACTTGATTTGCAAGTAATAATGAAATATACAATACTCCTCATTATAAATTCTATAGAGCCAATGGATTCTCTCAGAATGCTTTGACTTGTGATGGACTCTTGTACCTGTCAACAAACGACGGGTGTAACTGACAAATGAGTGTAGTTCTAAAATAAATACTGCTTGATATTTTTATTTACTTCCTGAGCAAGATGAAAGTGAAACACCATAGACATGCTGGAATTTCGCTGGTTCGCCAGTGATGTGAGCAACTTCTCTGCTGTATTACACAAGAGTTTTCAAATACTGAAATATTTTCTTTTTTGTGCTGTTCACAATGTGACAGTTCTAGACACAACAGTTTTTAAAATTTCGGCTGTATTATTAAAACGTTTTCTCATGTCTAGACAATTAATAAAACATTAAACCAAACCCGACTTTGTAATGGCTGCTGATTTCTATGGCATAAATACTCCCTCCAAGGTTGTTGATTTCAAGCTATCAACAAGACTTCACTGAACATGGAGTTGGGAAGAGATGTTCAGGACCATACCATTATGTAGCATTTCTACCATACACACAAAATATATGTTTTTAGAAGAACCCAAAAGCAGAGATAATAGTTAAATAATTAGGAAGTGGTGATGAGCTTTGGGTAGTTATTGCATTTACTTATAATAAAATCTATTTAATTGTAAGATTTGTATAACATACATAATAGTTAGTTTTAACAACTGGCTTGCAAACTTCCTGAAAATTTAATAACCGTTCGCACAGACCAATGCAAGGCAGCTGGAGCTCACTGGCTTCATACAGATATAAAGTGATACAGATGAAGCTGCTGATATAAACTGGGGCATATCTGGTGAGGGCTTTGTAAACCAACGCAGGGAGTTTTTTTTTTTTTTTTATTTCATCCAAAGAATAAACTAAAACCATTGGAAGGTTGAAATCCAGAGAGAGGGAGATGACTCAATCTGTGTTTTAGAATGCTCTCTCTCAGTGCTCCGGAGAACTGATTTCAAGGAAGTAAGAACAGGAGCAGTGAGAGCAGCCAGAAGGTACTGTGAATAGCCTCGGTGTGAAATAATGATCGCTTAGAAAAGGATGCACTGGTAGCAATGATGATTTGAAGACTGACTGACAAGGCTTATTGATGGTTTGAGGCGGGGGCAGCATATCCCTTAGATCAGAGCAGGGGGACCCAACTATCACATTAATAAAAACATAGAATTTTTTTTCAGGTCCTAATTAAGTTTTTTGAAAGCTCAGTAATCAAGGAGAATTGCACACAGACACACACACACACAAGCTGAACTGCCTCTGCACAGCAAAGGCCATGAGTCTGAGAGCTAGTGAGCAGGGCTGGGGGTGGAAGGTGGGCACAGGACGGGGAAAATAACAGATTGTGCACTAGAAAATCAGACTGGCTACTTTTGTTTAAAGTTGTCTTTTTCAAATCACTGAAAGTCAGTGTCTCTACAAACAGAGTTTCTTGTCTCTCTTCTCTTTGCTTAAGAGACGGGAAAGCAAAATACAGAGGAGAGATGTCGCCACCTCTGCTTCCCTGGAGAGTTAGATTAGGCCAACCCTGGTCTGGGCGGACCCGGGCTGAATCCAGCTTTCACTTCTTCCTGCCACTCCGATCAGTGCCACCCTAGGTCTGTCACAGTTGGCAGTACAAGTACTCTTTGAAGCCTCCAGATTTCAGGATGATAACCTCAGTGGGAATGTGGGTTCGGTCACGGGGATGACTTGGTTTGTAACTTTTATCTATAACTTATGAGCTGCAGCTTCTATTTCAATTACTGTTTTAGGTCCTACAAACGTTAAAGGTGATAGGGAAGGAGAAATAAAGGCAAAAAGAAAATTCCAAGAGGACTTCTAGATTTTTGACTAGATATTAGTATGATTCTCTTGATCAACTTCCCACAAATCAACCTAAATTTAAAAAATTTCTATTAACAATCAAAAAATCTAATCATAATTTTTACGAGGAATTTGACGATCTGTTTTAAAATTTTTAAGCCAATTTTGAAAAAGAAGAAGAAAAAGAAAAAAACTTGTTCTTGCAGGAACCAAACCATATTGTAAAGTCATAGTGGTTCTGGCAGAGATATTGGCTAATGAACCAGATAAAGACAATAAAAAGTACATGAGTATATGAGTATCGTTATAAAGAAGTAACATCACAAATCATTGAAAACAGCTTGCATTATTTGGTAATGTGTGCTGAAAAAAATGACTCATTATGTCGAAAAAATATTGTATTTCTCATATAAAAACTTCAAATTAATCTACTTAATGTAATATAAATGTGAAAAGTAAAATATTTGTAATACTGGGTAAGAAATGGCTTCTGAAAAAATACATGAGAGTCACAAACAAAAGGGAAGAAAACAGAATGTTCTGAGTCTATCTCAATGAAAAGATTTCTGTTCAAACTTACCTAAAGGGAGACAGAAAGGAAGAAGTTACTTGCACAATTGGAAACCTCAAAGGCTTACTATTAAGCGTTCTTACAAGCTAGGGTGAAAAAATAAAACTAAGAGAAAAATAGATAAAGTCTATAAGGAACCAATATACAGAAGAAGCTGTCCAAATGGCTAATTAGTATTGGAGAGACGTCCCATCTCACTAGCTATCAGAGAAATGCAAATGAAAATAACGAGATGTCACTTAATATCTCTCTGGTATGCAAAAATCAGAAAACTGGAGAGCATCAAGCTTTGGTGAATCTATGAAGAAAGAGCGGCTCTCGTGACCCGCTGGTACAAGTGAAAACTGATGCAGCCATTCTGAAGAGCAGTCTGTCAATGCCGCTCAATAGTGAAGTTACTTATGTGTGTAATCTACTCCTAAATATATTCCCAAGGAAACTCTCATATTGATCCACAAAGAGACATCCGGGACAGTGCTTGGCACACTGGTTTTGATGATAAAGATTGGAAGCATTCTAAGTCTCTCCATCACTGGGTGAGTAAAATGTGAAAAAAATATATATGATGGCCTAAGATGAACAGACAGAATTACTGGGATACTGGATAGACAAAATGTGGTACATGTACACAAAGAAATACATTATGGCATCAGAATACTCAAATACAGGAATATAATGTAATTAGAATCACTGAAAAATATAGCCACGTAGAGTTCAAAAATAGCATTGAGTGAAAAAAATCGTAATAAATAAAATGAACAGTTGCAATCCCATGTGTGCATTTATGCATAGTAAAAAATATTTCCTATTCTTTAAAGGATATAAGTATATTTAAGTGAACGTTGAAAGTATGACTAAAAGATTACACATTAAACATACTGGAGTGGAAAAGGAGAATGAGCTTGAAAAGGGAAGGTGAAGAGAATGAATTAGTTTTCCATTGCTGAAGGCACGAGTTACCACAGAATAAGTGGCTTACAACAACACGGATTTTATTACCTCCTGGTTCTGTAGATCACAAATCTGGCATGGTTCTCACCGGGCTAAAATCAACCAGTCAGGAGGGTTGTGTCCCTTTCTGTGTCACTAGGGGAGAATTCTAGCTTCTAGGGGCTCCCTTCTGCCATCTTTAAAGACAGCAAATGGTGCATCTCTCTGCCTTTCTTCCCACAACTCTCCCTTTGGCCTCATGCTTAACACTCCTAAGGATCTGGTGATTACACTGGACCCATCTGGATAATCTAGGATAATCTTTTTACCTCAATGTCCTTAACTTAATCACACCTGCAAAGTCCCTTTTGCCATGTAAATAACAAATTCTCAGGTTCTAGGGATCCGGATGTAGATATCTCAGGGGAAGGGGGGGGCATTATAAAAATAAAAAGATAAAAAAATTGGGAATAGCGACAATAGTGTGCCACCCAATGAGGAATAAAATCAACTCAATTCTGCATGTCTGAGGTCCAAAAACAGAAGAAATACAGCAAAGCGGATGATGGGATCGAGGAGCCATTAATAGTGTCAAATGATGCCGAAAAGTCAATTAGAATAAAGATAGAGGAAACAAACATTGGGCTTAGCAAAATGGAAATATTTGATGACCTTAATGAAACCATCTGAGTGCAATGACAGCAAAGAATGCAGGATCAAAGTGGATTGAAGAGAGAATGTGAGGTCAGAGGATGGAGAGAAAGCACAATGTCACTTCCAAAATATGGATTTGGGTAACACAAAAACCTCCTTCTAGTAGAAATAAAATGCCAGAAAACAGAGAGCGCATTAAAGGGAATCATTCCATCCTCGTAATGGAATATCATGCAAATGCAACTGTTACAAACACTTCCAAAGAGCCTGATGTTTTCAAAATATTCATTGTAAAAAAGCCAGATAAAAATTACTTCTAAAGGACAATCACAACTGGATTAAAAGAAATAGATGCATAGATAAAAAGAAAATACACATAAGTCTTCAGAGTGGTTGTCTTTATCATATTGATACGAGGTATTTTTGTCTTTTAAAATTTTCTCTGTTTTCCAAATTTTCTGTTATAGACACAAATTCATTAAATCTCAGAAAGTATTTAGACATAGGGAGATTCCTCACAAAATGTAAACAGCTCACTTAAATATGTACATGGGCTCACAAGAAAGAAATTGTAAAACTCAATTAGAAATGGAACTGGTCTTCATTTAATCAGACCCAGCCCATTAACTACAGGGAAGTTACTTAAAACCCTGGGCCACTCTTTCCTTTGGATGGAAGCTATGATTGCAAATGTTCTTTGATGCTTAAACATTTTATGAGAATATCCAGATTCAAGTAACATTCTTACTTATGCATAGTCATCTTCACTCACATACAAATCTATATGATTAACTTAGATCAAAAATTGCCAGCAAAAAAAAAAGGGGGGAAATTTTTTGAATTACTTCTGATAAGCAGAATTTGTCAAAGTTTGAACGAATCAGCTACAATCGCACATTGCAACATCACCAAATATGGTCACAGGCACCAAGAGAATAAAGCAAGTTCAAGTGGTTTCAAAAACTCAACCAGTTGTGTATGTATCTAAAGCTCAATAAACTCACTTGCCTCATTAGTTGCCTTTTTCATTTTTTTTTTTTTTAAAGACAGAGTCTTGCTCTGTTGCCATGGTGTCAGCCTAGCCCACAGCAACCTCCAACTCCTAGGCTCAAGAGATCCTCCTGCCTCAGCCTCCTGAGTAGCTGGGACTACAGGCGTGCACCACCACACCTGACTATTTTTTTCTATTTTTAGTAGAGACGGGGGTCTCACTCTTGCTCAGGCTGGTCTTGAACTGCTGAGCTCAAGCGATCCTCCCCCCTCAGCCTCCCAGAGGGTTGCCTTTCTTTAGAGTCCGTTTGCTTTGATAAGGGAGAAAGGAAGGCCACACTCAGAGCCACAAAGGAATTTTGGGTAATCAACCAGCTGTCTTTTTAGCAGAGAGCTCCCTCTAGCAATGCAGAGAGAAATTGCTCTCCAGGTAATCCAGCTGAATAGAGCTCACATTTATTCCTTCTGGCTTTCTTAGGAGCAGCTTTCCTGTCATAACTTTGGAGTTCAGCTACGATATAGGAGCAAATCACCCTTAGCAAAGAATATCAATACTTCGTTTCTAGTCCTTTCTCTGTTTATTCTTCCGTAGACACATTGGCCTTCAAGGATACAAAAATGGCAGCCTTTTGGTCATGGGATTACAGGAAGGACCATCACAATGTCTGGCTAAAAGAGTCAACCACGTGTGACTTGACCAGCTGTCAGAGAGGAAAAAAAAAAAAACTCAACCAGAAAACAGCATCTGCTCCACCCCACGCTCACTAACAGCCAGCTGTTTTTAGTAATTCTCACCTGCTGTCCAGGTTCTCTCAAGATGAACTCTCACTAGGGGTGAAACAAATAAAGACATCCAAGACTGAGAAATCAAGCTGCTTCAGTACTTTTTTTTTGCTTCTGGGGCCACGAACTCCTTCTACCCATGTTGCCCTGGATCTTTTATTTCCTATAACTTTCCAGGCTGCCAGCAGCTTCTATGAACTCTGGAATGCCCCTCTTGCTCTGCTTCTGATAACAACGTCCTTGTGGGTTTCTGCTTACCAAGCCTCTGGGTCATTACCTCCCCCAGCTTTGTCCCGTTGATTATAATTACATCATGGATAAAGGCGTACAGCTATTTTTTTTTTTTCTTTTTGGGACTATGTTATACACCAAATTTAGCCTTTGATGAAAAAGTCTTGTGCGATTAATGTTGTATATTTTAATTTCTTTTATATACCCAAGGATGTCCCTTTCTCTTCCTAATCAGTTGTAGTAATCAGTAGATTCCCAAGATGCACTGATTTAATCTTTCTTGAAGTGTTCTTTTAAGGCATCAACCTGGGCATTAAGTTTAGGTTAATCTTCCAGCACAATGGAGTTGACCTGAGAATTGTGCTGCATTCTCTAATCTCCTCCCTTAAAATTTTGCTACATGTAACCCAGTTTTAGGAATATGCGTAATAATTTTAATGTCTGAAACATACGGCAATCTCAGATTTCTTAAAGAAAATCCATTATATTTAACACAGTATTAGTGTTTTAAAATGTGGGATAGTCATAAACATTTCAGACTTTGAGGGCAGATTGCCTGAGTTCAAATCCTCATTCTGCTATGACTTTGGACAAGTCATTTAATTTCCTTATTCCACAATTTCTTTATATGTAAAAGAGACAATAATGGTACCTATATCAGAGGTTGGCTTTGAGTTAATACATGTGTAGTGTTTAAAAAATGTACCCGGTACATAGTACGTTATCAATAAGTAAGCTTCCATTGTTCTCACTGTTATTAATATGTATCTTCTTTCTGCTAAGAGTGTCAATAAGTCTATTTCATTAGTAATATTAATACGTTTTTAGGGGACCCTCTCAGACATTTGAATGCAAAGCTATGCTTCGGAAATCAAAATATTGGAAAATTAATCAATATGAACATTTTAAAAAAATAGAAACTAGATAAGCTAACTATTTGATATTAGACATGAAAAGACAATTAAGCATGTTATGGTAAACAGGCTAAGGTCACAGAACAAAAGAAGGGACCTCCAAAATTTATTTAGATTTTATCAATTATCTCATGTTCTAGTTACTGAGGTTAGTCACAGTGAAACTTGTGAGGATAGTCATGATGAAGGTGATAGAGAAATACAAATGCTCTCAAGGCGATTACAATCTAAGGCAGTCTCCCAGGAATTTCATGGATTGTCCATGTCTAACCTAGTCCGTTCCTTTTCACAAATGAGAACTCAGGCACACAGGCCGGAGGCCTCCTGGTTTGCCTGGTTTGGAAGTGAGTCAGAGCTATAGGCTAGTCCATCTCTTCCTACAAAGATCCCACTTGCCACCTCACAATGACTTCACATGTTTGAGAACTTAACGGCCAAGCGTTCATGTTCAAAAATCTTCATCGTATGCACATTCTACTGACAGGACTCCCCAGAGAGCGTAAGATTTAAATTGGGCTTTTAATTGGCCAGAAAAGTCCTTATCAACAACAAACAAATTCTACCCACCTTCCTGTCGGTTTGCTTATTTTTTTGTTTTATAACAGACAGCATTTCCCTAATTAAGCCTCCTTTCAGAATGTGGAGATCATGCGCTACAGCTCGTCCTGAGAAAGCAAATCCCTTTTTCCTAAGAGTCCCGTGTTCTTAATACCTAAAGGAACCGAGGCAAAGAAGCTGAACATAATCCAGTCCCCCTTTTCCAACTGAGCTTTCATTTCATACTTCACTACGGTTTCTCTAAATCCCCACTTTTTTCTTTGGGTTGCAGTGCATGCCAAACACACAGCAGGTTCAAAATCCCTGCTGATCCCTGGAGATGCTACACAGTGCATGACAGAGTTTGGCAAGCATGTGTGTTGAGACCTTTATTTATTTTTTTTTTTTAAACATCTAAATAAAACAGAGCCTGAGTTACCATCAGTTTCACTCTGTATTTGTGGCCACTAAACCCCCTCGCTGTTCCCAGGGGTGCCCCTTCATCTAACAGGCATCATCCTAATTGGGATCCGACCAAACAGCTGGATTTACAATGAGGCATTAACCATCAGCTGCATTCCTTAGACACACACACACACACACAGCCACACAGATACAGCATCCTGCAGAAACAAGACTTACAAATGAGCGCCTGAAGACTCATTTCTCACCCTGACCCCTGGGGTCAATGATGTCAGAGAAACTATTTCTGAAAAGACGCTCTACCGTGGGAGGGAACAATCAGGACCAACAATAATGAGTAGCTCTTGAAGGTCGCAGCTGTTGAGCAGCTAATTGTAACTTGAAAAGCTGAGTGCCAAGTTATTAATGATCTTGCTGATAAAGTTTTTTTCCCCAACTCCAAGTCATACAAGCTTTTATTCGAAATTCGAAGATAAAGCAAAGAGCTGCTCTGGCTACAAACGCAAGACTTTTCCTGTCCAGATGCGGTCGTGCATGCCCGACCGTCCCCCTTCCCCCCCCACACACACACGCTGTATAAGCTGGTGACCTTCACATAAGTCAACGTCTGCCTCCTGATTCCAAGATCACTCCTAAGGGAGAGATGATCAACTCTGCCAAATATTTTGTTTTAGCTTGTTAACTACTTAGTATTATAAAACAGACTGCATGAAATCAAATAATTTACTCAGAGAGCCACAATGATCCTTTCCTTATTTCATATGCATGTTCTGGAACACACTACCTTTATCTGAAACACAAACACAATACTACATACTCTAAAGTTGGGTTATGGGAGATGAAAATATTAATAAGATTTCCACAGGCTACCAAAAATTATGCCGCATGACAAAAAGAACTTCCTGCTTTTCTCCAGAATTAAATACTAAGGACAAAGCAATGCAGACACGAGGAAATGTCACGTTACTGTTCAAAAATTTGACAGCACATCACACATAGAAATGTTCTTGCAACAAGCATCCTCTACCCCCAATGGTAATTGAAACCACTGTTGCCCTCTCCACTACTTTCTATATTTTATCTACTCGTTTGTAATTTCTTCCCAGTTAGGAGTTAAATCTTCAGATTTCTATTAAGTCATTAAATAGAACATCTACCTAGACAAGGTCATTTATTTCCACATAGTAGGTTCACGGTAAATGCTTGCTGAGTGATGGGAATGAAATGCTTTAATTATAACGTCTTTCCAACTGAAAAGTTGTTCATCACTCTCACCACGGCAGGCCAGCCACCGAGGTTCTTGAGTGAACCCCTGAGGCTGACACAGAATGATGCAAGACACTCACCTTTCCTCTCCCTCTGCAACCCCAAGGGGATTAGTGAGCAGCTTCCACAAAGCCCAGAGGCAAACAACTGAAATCTGAACCGTAGGCTGTTAGTACAATGCAAGTTAGACTAGGGAAAAAAATAACCTTGTCGCCTATAGGGTGCACGTGGGAGCGACGCATCTCATTATCTTACCGGCATTCAGGTCCGTGAAATTACATGCATGCAAACACACACACTCATTTTCTGTTCTTTTATTTGCTTAACAGGGTTGCAGGTTATATGCGAATATAATCATGCTGACATTTTATCAGCAACATCACGCTTTCATAGGTGGTTGTCTATAAATTACAAATATTTTGTTATTTGCATTATAATCAATAACCCAATAAATATTTGTTTAGTTGATAACATGAGCCATGGATAATAGTAAGAGCTGGGGCAAATACATGATAAATAAAGCACAATTCTTACCTCAAGGATTTCGTGACAGAATAAGAAGAAAGGTGCATATATGCATAACTATAATTCAAGAGACCACAATAGGTTCTCTAGAGCATTTAAGCATCAAGTGTTGCCATCACCATTCATAATAATTCCCAAAATTAAACTGCCAATAATAAACTGCCAGTAAAACACATGTGAATGTTTCCAATACTCTCACTTCTCCATACCCATATGAGAAAGTTTTCACCAAGCCCAAGTCATTTATTTATCAAATCTCTTGATATTTTCAAAATTAATATGGTATCATAGAAAGGTGGTAGTACCATATTTTCAGCAGAATCAGATTACCTAAACAGGGGTGTTGGGAAACTTGAGTAATGAATTACTGTATTACTCCCTTCCCCTCTGAAATGGAATAACAACAAAAACACAAAATTCCAGAAAGCAAAATCTCTCTCTCCCATAGCCTATGTTCACTAAATTCAACATGGAGTCACAGAACTTTCTAACCATGGTAAAAGCTGAAATAAGCAGTCTTGCATTAAAAATAAACAGTTCAAATATACATATATTCTGGGAAAAGTTTTGTTTGGGGGTACAGCAAACCCAGTTACTATATGGTAAGATTTTTATTTGTGAATCTTGAAGACCCAGGGAACAAGTGACCAGCAGAGACAGTCGTAAATGCTATTCACATTTTCTTCGCTACCCTTCTATAGCTACGCTAACCCTTTCGGGACAAGTCATTCGTTTACGCAATTTTCTCTCTGTAGATGATATCCAAATCTGTGGCCAAAGATCTGATTTAATTTAATTCTCGTTATTTTCAAAATCCCTACAGAATTGGCTCATAGACACCTGGAAATATATTATATTGAAAACTAAAATCATTAATTTCCTTAGACACTAGTAGACCTCGCCAACTATTTAATTCAATGTACAGATAAGGAATGTAAGTGTTGGTTGAATTCAAAGCCATAAAGTATTTTTAAAACTACACACAAAGATTTCAAAGCCTTTTATTTAATACACTCTATTCTTAAAGAAATTAATAAAAATGCTTTTGGTTTTTTCAACCTGAAAGTCTACGGTAATAATGTCTTAAATATTTGTCTTAAGTACAAATTAAAACTAATTTTGCACATTTCAAAGCAGTTAATGCATATGTTTATATTAATCTTGCATTTAGATCCATTTGTGATGACAAAATGCATTTTTCTTTAGGGTAGGAGTCTTATGAATAGACTCAAAGAAGTAAAAAAGCTTTATTTTTCTTCCATAAACGTCAAATAATTTCAGAGTTATCAAGAATTTTACAAATAATCTAGCCAATCCACTTAAGTTATAGATGAGATATTATGTAATTTACCTCAATTTACATAGCTTTATATGCAGCAGATGGTAGATTGTAACTAAGGTAACTATATTAAATTATCAACCAAATAAGGACACTATAGGGAGTGAAGACCACTCTTAAAGGCTTACTGCAGGACAACAAGTACAAACTGGGTCTCTCTGGGCAAACTAGGACATATGGTTCACCTAACTATAGTGCACGCAATGTGTGTTTGCTGGTTTAATTGAGAATATTCAATCTGCTATAGAATACAAGAAACAAAAGGGATAGATAAAATTTATTTTTTTAAATATACATAATGCATAGACAAGTAGCTTGGAAGACACAGCAGGATGCATAAGATGTATTAAGGGTAGAAAGTTAATAACCTGTAGACATATTCCAGAATAAATGGAATATAGGTTTGTTGAACATCAATAACGAGAATGGAACAAATAAGAGTGTTACTTTAAAAGGGTTGGAAAGACCGTAAATCTTAAATATTCACATCATATTACCTCCAGATTGTCAGTTATTCATCAAACTGAAATCTGCCTCCCTAATGACACCCATTAGAGCCCCTCTCTGACCATAATGTGTTGTCTGCTTGAAAATGACAGACAAAGCCTTAGCAGCCCAACAGGTTCATCGGTGAGCCACAGTTGTGGCCAGGTGCTTGGGTTCTGGCATCTCTCTAACAGGGTGAGCCTGTGTCACCTTCGGGCACTCTGCAACTGTTGAGCTTCCCTGCCGCTGTGGTCTTTGTAACCACACCATTTGCAGACCCATCTGATGAGCCAAGAAAGCGAATCAGGATATCGCAGCACTGCATAAAACAGGATTAAGAAAGTGTGGTCCTACCACTCCACCGAATCCCATCCAAATTGTGTAAACCGACCCCTCAGCTTTATCCTTGCTTCCCACCACAGAATAAATCAATCACATGATTCCAGAACGGTGGCATCTTGGCCTGTGAGAATTTCAGTTTCACAGCTTCTGTTACAGTTTATCCGATATTTAGGCTATCACTGCACCCATATAAATTCCCATATGGTGACAAATATCTTCACAGCCCTTTCATTTATTTATTCATTCAACAAACGTGAGGAACTTCTACACAGCATGTTCAACTGTGGGTGTTTGGGACATAAAAATGAAAGATACATCCTCTGTTCTTAAACAGAGTCCAAGGAGAAAACCAGATTAGTAAGCAGACTAGGTATGATGGTGTTGTCATATCCCAGCCGCCAAGGATCAAGAAAGGCTGCCCGGAGGAAGTAACATCAGAGAATATTGAACAGGATAAAACAGACAGAACAGAGGAATGGAACTGCATACTGTAGGGTTTTCTAAGTAATTGATGTCGATAAACTCATTTAACACAACCACCCTATGAGTTAATACTATTATCATTCATACTTTAAAACTAAGAGAACAGAAGCACAGTGAGGTCACCTATCTTTCAAGTGAGTCATGATTGGACGCCAGGCATTCTAGACCAAGCATCCATCTTCTTAATCACTAAATTACACGGCTTCACACCCCAAGTGCCAAGAGCTAAAAGATGAATGGGAGTTAGAAAGACAACAAAATGAAGGAAAGGGCACAGGGATGAGAGAACACGAACCGAGACGAGTGGAATTTGAACACAGTGTAGATACGAGGAATCATAAAACACGAAGCCGTTAAAGTAGGAAGGCCCAGACAACGAGACCGTTTTAAGTTATGCTTGGTTTACAAAGCTCTTACCGACACACCTGATTGCCTCCCTTGTCGGATAGCCCCATAACTCCCATAACTCAGAGTCTACACCATAATCTTTTCAGGGGGAAAAAAGTGAATCCACCTTGTAGCATGGAAAACAAAAACCAAAAACAAGAAAACAACAGTATTCTTTCAAATTCTATTACCATCTTATAACAATTCCAAATGGAAGATTCTCTGAACTACAATAAGGTCTTAAGTGGAATTTATGTTTGATCTAGAGTTCTATCCATGAGTTATCTAAACATTTCTACCTTGTTGAAAATGCATATACATTATGATGACATGTAAGTCTTTGGATATATACTTATTTATATGTATGTCAAAGATGGGAGAAATGCAATAATAGGTTTCAAACCATAGCTCTTTAGAAATAATACTATGTTGTTATAGGTATTCTTTCAAAATGGTAAAAAATTTTGTATAACATGAGAAATAGAACATAAGTAATACACAAACTAAAAAAATACTTACCTTCAGAGGCCATTCAAATAATTTGGCTGGACTACCTTCCCATTATAAATAATTATGCTAACATAAATTAAACCAAATTTATAAATATTAGTTGAACAGAATGGTACGCTTTTCCTTTCAGATAAGAGAGTTTCAAATAAAATTGAGAAATCAATCTGTTTTTGAATCCCTGAGATTTTCAAATAAAAATATTAATGTGTTTGCTTTTAATATAGAAATAAATGTGAATATAAATATCTTATGACTCAATAAAATGTGCTACAAATAATGCTATTTTTTCATATTTCAAGAGAGTTTTGATAAAGGGATCATTAATGACAAACATTTTTTGCAGTAGTATAATTCTTGAATTCTAAAATGATTTTTTAAAATCCTTCACTTTTTTTTTGCTATAGACTAAATGAAAATATGTTTAGATTCATCAGGTTACAACTTATTACATTACATAACATGTAACATGTAATTTAATAATTAATTTCCAAGTCTGGTTCACAAATATCGCAGTGTTTTCCTACTTATCTCACATAGTATTATAACGTTACTGGAATGAACATTTTTAAATTGTATTATATTCTTTTAATATGCATTCACTCGAGCACAACTTTAGCCTGATCAATTAATAAAACCAAAAAGGAACAAGGTATTGCAATTCCGAAATGGAAGAAAATCGTTAAACATAGTCATTATTTCCGGAATTCTATCACATAATCTCACAAACCTAATCCTCTATTATTTGCTCAACTTACATACAGGGCACTTACGAAAGGTCACCGAGTAACTTATCAGGGAGAATCAAAAACACTCTCATTTTCTCATCCATTTAGCTCATGCTCTGTCCTCATCCTATTACATATGCATAAGCTTTCTGTGAATTAGCATTAGCAGAGGCTGCCAGAGGAAAGTTTGGGACTTCAATTTACCAATTGTATCAACCCATGATTTGATCGCCTTTGATGGCTTATATTCTTCCCTTCTCTAAATGTAAGTGTGTCCCCAGGATTTCTTCTTGCCCATCCTCTGCTTAGGCGATACCATCAACTCCAATGGCCTTATCACCTCCATGTCAAAAATTCCCAACTTTTAACACTAGCGATAACTTTTCTCTCGATATTGAGATTCACATTTTCAGTCTGCTTCACATTTGCACCTCTAACTCAGTATTTCTAAGACCAAACTCACCATCTTTTTTTTCTGAAAAGTCAAAGCTTGCTCTAGACATCCTAATTTTGTGACTGTTACCACCCCATCACCTAGGCATCTTTGATTCTTCCCCCGGCCTCCCCTCCTACATCCAATTAGTAGCCAAGTACCGCAGATTCAAACTCTGCATCTCTCTGCATCATCTTCTTTCCATCCCCATTGCTATCTCCCCAGTTCAGACACTCATTACCTTCTGCCCTACGGCAACAACCGCACTGATCTCTCTACTTTCAAGCCCCTTTCTATCCTAATCTTTCCTACATAATCCTGGCAGCTCCTAAATGCAACTCTAATTAAGAGCTTCCAAAGAATCTCCACTATAGACAAAATTATGTACAAAGTCTCACCTTGACATTTAAGACCCCCCTACAAGATGGCTACAACCTACTTTTCAAACTTCCTGTCTCACTATTTCTTTCCTTACATCCCTGTTGTAGATTAGACTAGACTTTATTCGCCATCTTGCAAAAATATCATAATTCTCTCCAACTATAATTCTGTTCACATAGTTCAGTTCTCGGGGACACCCTTCTCTGCCACTTCCCATCTAATGCTTGCAAATTATCCTGGAGATTTTTCAAGAGTTAGTTAAAATACTGCCTTATATAAGAAAGCTTTATCCACCCGCCCTTCTCCCCATCCCCGTCTCATACCAGGAATGTCATTTCCTTCGTTTTAAAAATATTCCAGCATTTATTATCATTGACCCCATATTCCACTGAATCATAGAGGTTGACTGCATACCTGGTTTCCCTATTCTTTTTTTCACCAGCAACAGACTAAAGTCCCCAAAGAAAAGAACAGCCTTACAGGGGTACTATACGTATTATAGGCCCAACAAATATGTAAAGTAAATTATTTTCTCTCCTGAACATTGATACTCAGTATTCAGTTACCCAAGCTATGAACCCACAAATGTGCCTAAAATATAAAGTCAGTATTTTAGAACATCATTTTATCTTTTCCCCAGCCTAAACAGAAATATTAACAAATAAATGAAATCATTAAAAATTATTTACGGGCCTTCCCTTATGTATCTCTGGTATGATTATTATAAAACAAAATTAACAAGAGAAGGTAAACAGTAGTAGGTAACACTAGGTCTCAGAAAGTACATATTTTATCATTTTTAATATATTTTTATACTATACTTAATCATCAAAACACATATGTATTTTTAAGCCCACTAATATAAATGTAATAACAAAGATTTTTAAAATACAAGTCTCTGGCCTTCGTTAAGACAGTTTATAAACAGTAACTGAGACTAAACACAAATCTCACTAATCTCAAAACCCAAGTATTAACTGCAACTCTATACTAGTAGTCTCTGTCTAGCGGTAAAATGGTGATGAAGAATTAAAGATATGTGTAATAACCAAGAAAAAGAACAGCTTAAGTAAAAGTTGAAAAAAAATCATCAATTTAATTAATTGCACATATGAAAGAAAAAATAAATTAGAACACCTGGCCAAATTTCTGCATTTCTGTACTAGACACCTATATAAGTAGGAAATGCAGAATCTAAAACCATGGGCCTACGGCCATCTATAAAAGTTTAATGTTCTATGCACACCACCACCTGATTTGTCCTTTCTTTTCATCTTAATTTTGGGTTAAGTCTTCTATAAACATAACGAAAGTTTCCCCCTTCTATCTGGGATACACTTCAGACCTCTTTTACTACTAACATTGTTTGAGGCAAGGAACACAGAAGAAAAACAAGAAAAAAAATTTTCCTGGTACTTGACTAACTTATTCTGAAAAGTATCTGTCACCAGCAGTATAAAATTTGCTCCTTTGGGACATACATATAATTCTTCGAACATAGTAGATACTCAATGAATTAATGGAACAATTTAAAATATATCCTTAATTAAATTCGAAAGCCAAAATCCTGTGGGACCTAAATGTCAAAGTATACCATCTATTTTCTATTATTCATATTCTTTGTAGCAGAAAAATTTAATGGTCAAAAATGTAATTTCTGTAAGCATTTTGAAAAGCTACTCACATGCTTCTCAGAAGGAAAGGGAAAAGAAATTGTAATTTATGCCAATCAAAACAAAAGCTAGAGCTTATTACATTTTGCTAGAAATACCTGAAGGCCAAACTCACACATTTATTTTCAACTGGATACATCATTCTCATATTTACACCATTTGGGAAAGAAAGAGAGGCTTAAAGAAGTTCTTTGAAATTATGTTTGGGGCCACAAAGCAATTTTTTAAACCTCAACAACTGACCTATTTCCCTAGAGACCTATTACCTTTCTTCCCACGTAAAAACATAACATGACCCTAGATGCACATAAGAATTCTGGAGAGTGATGGCAAAGAATACATTTTGCATATCAATTAGACCTGCAGTCTTCTCGAAACTCGCAAACCTCACTTAAAGACACAAATAAATGCGAACAGGGGCCTTTATTTGAAATAATATTATAGTGTCATATAAAACAAGAAAGCTAACACAGCACTTTGAAGGCCACATTATATTATTCTCCTGCGGTAAGAATTATATCCAAAAGGCTGAGCTTGTAAAACAGAGGGTTTTCTGTTGCTGTAACATTAATCTCTGTTCTTCTATTACAATTTCTTTCATCTCCCTACCTCCCCATGAATTCCTAGACTTCACCTACACACCTCAGACTGTACTGTAATAACAGTATTAGAATCAGCTTTTCCAAAAATTTAGGAGTAAGGGGAGTAAGAACATGAGAACATGCCGGAAGGATAACTCATCATTGCCAATGTAAATAATAATAAAAACATATTAAGAGTAACAAAGTCTCAGATTTTTCCAGTGAGCATCCCTTGTATCAAATGAAAACAGAAAAACCGGCAGCAAATAAAGAGAAATTATTTACCCAACACGGGCACACACTGTCACCCACACGTACAACTTTCAGACCACTCTGATCCACAATCAGAACAGGAATTGTTCCATCAGGAATAGGGTGAGGGATGGGGGAAGGAAGAGGAAAATCCATTTGATTCAACCCCGCAACAAATGTTTAAGGTCAATTGGAGAGGAGTTGGGAAGTACTGGACATTCCAACCAGCAAAGGTAATATTTGCGAAAAGTATGGAGGGAAGGGGGCATGGTTTGTCTGGTAAACTGTTGGAACTTCATTGCGGCTGCAGGATAAGACACATGTGGGGATGTGGTTTGAGGTGAGAGAGAAAGTGTTGCCTACTAACCTTATTTACTGGACGTAGGTGTTCGGGTGTACATGTTTTAAAGCATCCTACATTGACCTCTCAGTGTTCTTTGTTAATTCCGGTGCCAATGATTTGCCTATCAAGTTAGTGGTTAGTGATTTCATGGTGTACAAAATAACTGTCTCTACCCCCAAATCATGGTGTTATAAGCAACTCAACAAATGAGCCTCTGCCACCTTTACGCTGGCCCATCAGTTCATTACAACACCATCCTATATAAAATTATGTAAGCCTTGCGATTGTGGTCTTGGACCTATCAATTGGAAAGCACTTTCTTTTTTTTTTTTGAGCACAGATTTTATTTATTCTCTGGACTCTTAATCAATGAGAATATGAACCGTTTCCTCATGACAAAACGTCACCTTACACTGTCATCGAGGGCTATGCTGTTTAATAACCAGTTTTAATTAGGCAAGAGATTCATCAAGGTTCACTTTGGAGGCATTCTCAAAAGACACGTGGAGATTTTTTTGTTATTATTTTACTGAAGGGTGTGCTATGTTACATCGTCAGTGAGAGCAAAGATGAGCAGCTTCCTGCCTCTTTCCAAATTTTGACATGGGTTATTGTGCTAAGAACTGAATGAATGCCAAATACACCTAGGCCTCGGAAGACAGGAGAGCTCAAAATTCAGATCTCATCTTGGCCCCACCATAACCTTGCCAGGTATTACTGGGAAGTAGAAGGTAAGATTAAGTGAAAATCCCAGCAGATGCTCTTCTGTTTCAGCATATCTTATCCCATCTAGGCAAAAATAGGATGCCTAACAAACAACAGTACTACTCTTCTTTTTTTCTTTCAAAGGAGAATAATACATGCTTCACAAATAGCATTTTTCATTATCCTTTTTACATTTATATATATTAAGTTATGGGTCCTTAAATTTGAAGCCGGAAGGTTGGGTTTCTATCCAATGGGTAAATATTTGATTAACACCATCATTTCCTAGTAACATTCTCCATCTCCTCTTGTTTTTCTTATCTCAGAAAATAATACAATCATTCATCACACAATCTCTCACACCAAGGACTTGGTTTTCTCCTTTGGATTTTCCTTGTATACTACATATGTGATGACTCTCTAAATCCCATCAGTGTGTCTTCATCGTCACGACTGTCACTGCTCCGTGAATCGGGATCAGCAATGTAACAAACTCTTATCTTTCTTAGTGGAATCAAAATATTGACAAACTTCTCATCTCATTTTGAAGCCTATTTTTCATTCTTCAAATGTGTCACTCCTTAATTCCTTTAACACCAACTTAATTTTTCCATCAGGAAAATTCCAAACTCCTCATCATGTTATATCATGTTCTTCCTGGTCAGAGCCTTGACCACTTCTCCAGATTATTTCTAGACGGATATCTTGGAACTGTTCTTTAGACTTCTGTGCTTCAATCGTCCTGAACTAGGCCCGTGTGCTGCTGCTTCCTCTGCTTACAATCGTATCTTTCTTCATCTCTGTGCTTGGCTGACTACGGCTTGTCTGGCAGGTTGTGGCTTAGATGCCACTTTATCTTCAGGACACCTTCTCCGACCCACCAGAACTAAGCAGATAATCCCTCTGCATGCTCTGCAGGACTCTGTGCTCACCCCTGTCATGGGCATTCCTCGCGCTGCCTCTGCTACACGAGTGTTACCGTGAGGGTCCTGGGCCACGGAGCGGCTGGTGACACGAGTAATTGGATAAGGGATATTGACCTAACCCAATGGGGATTAAATTCCCTTTCTTAGAAATTTGAACTAAGAGGCAAAAAGGCAAGCGCCAGTTGGTAGTTGGCGCTGTGGCTGAGAGGAGCGGTGTACAATTCAAGTTGACAGTCATTCATAATGACAATGAGCAAAGAAAGCTGTTGGAAAGATTGAGAAAAACAAAAGAACTGGTTCCACAGGGGCGAAAAATCTCCTGACAGCTTAGGTTTAGTACTCAAGGGTCCTTAGATTTCGACAAGAACTGTGTTCTCAAAACAGGCCTGCGATTAGCATACCCCCTCAACTACACCCACACGTGTTAATTATCATTTTTACAAATAAAACTTTCGCTTGTTTGGGTACAGATGGTTTTGTCTGTTCCAATAGAGTGACTGAGAGGTCAAAGTCTGTGAGTTTTCCATCTTTGTCTTCCTGGCACTCAGAGCAGTATCCAGCATGTGTTTGCTCTCAATCCAATGCTGTTGAAAAAAACTAAAATAGTTCAAGAATGAAGGAAGGAACCCCCAGTATTTGATAATACAGATGAATTTTAAAGGCTGACTTTTGTTTAAAATAATATAAAAATTAAATGGAGTTATTACCATCTCCTTATTTATGATTATCACAGAAGCATTGCCATGTATAAACATTAAAACCTAAGAATGAAAGGGGAAAAAATAAGTTATGGTAGAGTTTGATGTGACTTTCCAAAAAGACTGATCAAATAGACAAGCCTCCTATAAAACCATTTTGGCTCTTGCAAAAGGTGAGCTTTAAAATGAGCCCAGAGTAGAGTTTTTAAGACTTTTTGTCAGGCCTGAAATGCTTTAGCTGTTTTCTAAGAGAAAACCTGCGTGAATCTGGCACATTTTATGCGTGGCTTACAGGACGGATATTTGTGCAACTTCTCCGTGAAGTGTTTATGTATCAGCACAGAGATCATAAATAAAACAAGGAATGCGGATTAAAAAAAAAAAACACATTGACATTCCTTTAGCTTCTAGGAAAGTCTTGATATCTAGTCATTAGCTGGGTAATCTGCCCTCAGATTTCCTTCTGCTCTAATATACCAAAAAAAAAAAAAAAAATTGTCTTAGGAGAATTATCTTTTAAAAATCCTTTATGCTTTGCCACCGTACTGTGAAGTCCTAATTTCTAGGAATCCAAACACTCATTAACTCTCCAGTGCTATTAGCTCTCAAGAGTCAAATGGATTCAAAGGAGGAAAAAAGCAGTTTAATTTCAAGCCAATAAACAATGTTTTGTTATTTTGTTGTTAATGGCTGTTATCGTTGGATTCGTACTTGCTTGTTTGGCTATCTATACAGCAAACACAGGTCAACATTTTTAAAAGTGATATCAATCTTATTTTTAAATCAAAGATTGCATTAATATCAGTATTTATTATTTATATTTATTTTTGAGCTTTATATTCTTCAAGAATCTCATTTCTACAACAGTCTTGTTTTTGTTTTGAGAAGGTAGAGGATGGGAGGGAGAGAGCGAACTTGAATTCACTGACATTTCTTGTTTGAATTCCTTCCTGTCTTTTCAATTTAAAGAGCTCAAGGTAACGTGAATCTCTTACTTCCAATTTTACTTTTAATATCTGCCCAAGCACTCAAGCTGTATGTACTGTCTTTCATATTAGGAAAGATTATGTCCTTGTAATATTTACTTATTCTTCTTGATTTTTTCCTACGAGGAGCACTCTGAGATGACCTTCAGTAGTTCCCTGCCTCACTCATAAAATTACTTTTGCACAAAAGCAACTTTCAAAAAGTATCATCTCATCTTAACAGATTAACATGATTGTCTAAGCTCCTTTTAAATCACATGACATTTACCTCAATCTTCATTCGTTAGATCACAGGAAATTTGCTTGTACCTTCATTTTTATCTCGGTCCAAAACAGAATATAATGCAAATTTCCCATTTGTAAATTGATAGAAAAATATGATTTAAAATCCATCACCACACTGTAACATTCCACATACATGGTTAAAAAAAATTAAAAACTAGTGATACAGAAAAATCTTATGAAGTTATAAAATTCAGGGAACATTTAAATTCAGCCAAATTCTTAGAGTTCTATAAGAAAAACTATTCTAACTGATCAACATGCTGAATTTTTGTCAGAAGACAGAATCGCCAACAGTTGTGTATGTATGTGTGTGCATATGTTAGCATTTATATTAGATGCTGATTTAAACTTTTATAGGTTCCACTCATATAAACATCATTTCTAGACTTTTTCTGTATTACTACTAGAAATTCTGATGAATGCATATGCATTAAATTAAATAATATTAATTTTACATTACTGTTTTATAATATAAATCAAAAGACAAAGTTATGATGACAATTTTGGGACTACTAAAGCACACTCTGGGAAAAATTTAACTGTACCCAATTTAGAGAATTGCAGGTTTGAAAGGTAATGCAAAACAAAGCAGAAAGGAAAACCAATGAAGTTCTTAAAGAATGTTTACTATATACTGTCCTTAAATTTTCAGAACACGCTGGAGTGCTTCTGTGGAAGTCTACGCACTCACCCAACACCTTTGCTGCCTGTCACCACCGACAGGGAAGAAATGCAGATCTGAACGGAATGATTCTAGGGCACTGAACAGTGTGACCGAGGAGACAATGCCACCGTGAGTGCCAGGTTACACACACTCTTACTTTTTCCTGTGGCTGCAGTAACTGAAGAATTAGGTTTAACTCTCACACTCCCTTGGCTCCTGACTGACACAAAATATTCCATTTATTTTACCAGGGAATTCTGTAATGGGGTTTAGAAGATAAACTTCTGCCAGTAGTTCCTATATGCATATCCCCATCAAGAAATTATGACGGGGTGACGGTGTTTTGGGACAAGATGTGACATTCATAGTTCTTGCGGCCAAATGCTTCTCAGCTTTTATCATGTTGGGATATACGAAGAAAAAATTATAAATATTATGTTCTCTGGGGGGAATTGCAGGGCTAAGAGTACTTGTATGGAGTTTTCTGAAATAAAAATAAAAATGCCTTGCCCAAATAGCACATAAAAATAAAATAAAAGAAAGTATCGGGGAAAAAATACTGAATTTTGTGCAAATATTATAAATGCTCCTCTCTGGAGCTTCTAGGTTTGGATATCACTCACTGTACTTGCCAGCTGCAAAGGTAATGTTATAAAGAACTTTCCAACATTTTGCTAAGAAAATTAGGTTGCTTCAGTAACTATAACTTTTCTACCAAGTTTATGCTTTCGATGACCATATGCAATTCCTAACCAAGATATCTTAGTCGTCATCTCCTCAAACTCTTGGTAGTTTCCACAGATGAGATTTTTTTTTCTCAAACATTCAGATGAGCAGACACGTTCAAGCTTAGCATTTACAACCATTCAAATTTTACAATAGTTGAAACTATCGCTAAAAGTAATTTTAAATTCCCTGTGACGATGCAAAAATATTTCACACCCAAAGATTTTCAATGAAACATTTCCAAATAATGAAGAGGCTCTAATGTAGAACAGGCATGCATTGTAAAAGCAACTGGCCAGGATATCACTGAGTGGTAAATAGCATCGGCCACAAAGAGTGGACGCATGTAGTAAATACACGAGAAGACACATTGGGAGCGCTGCCTGGGCCTGAGCCTCCCAGGAGCCTCTGCCCAGCCACCCCCAGCCCTCTCTCCCCACCGCTGGCCGCACCTTGGGCTGCAATCTGTGCTCCTTGGGCACCTGGACCACGAACTCCTCTGGTGGCTCCACGGGGCCCTTGTCCACGGTGAGCGGTGGCGCGCTCTGCAGCTGGCTGCTGAAGGAGATGTCTGGGTGGAAGGGCGCCTCCTGGGCTGCGCTCAGCGTGTCGCAGCGGAGCAGCGAGGGCTGGATGTCGCTCACTGTGCTTGCCACCTGCGGGGACCGCAGGGCGCACCATCAGACCCTGCTCACCTCAGGCCCTCCTCAGGGGGGTCCTGGTAGAGGCTATTCCCAAGGCTGCTCTCTGCTGCAGGCTATAGGCCCAGGACTCCAGCCACCCCAGGCCCCACTGAGATGACCCCAGAGCTAAGGAGATCATAGCTGCTGGGCCCCTAGTATGACATCATCCTAAACACTCTTAATTAAGCTAAACAATTTCAACCTAATCTCTAACAATGGCGAGTCAATTAGACATAATTATTAAAAGCAGGATAAGCTATCTGAAAATATATATGTTATTTATATTTTTATAAACATACAGCATTCTGATGCAAATTATTGGCACTAATATCTGTATAAGTGTAAATAAAAATATTGATTATTGAACTCCATTTTTACACACAGAAAAGCTTGATAAGGTAATGTGTGAAGATAGTTTCAGACATGTGTTTATTGTTTTGTTTTGTTTGGTGTATGGTTGCACTTTTATGGATCTTTTATATTTATTCAGATATTTACAGGCCATTTAATTAACATTTTTTAAAAGATGCTGTATTAAGATATGTGATAGACATTAAGGTGAAAAGAATATACATACATTTTTGCCATTTATATACACAGTGATTTTATTGACAAATGGTACATATTACAGAAATGAATACATATGGAAGACCAAGACAACAATGAGAAAAAAATTGTACACACATGATTCTTTAAAATAATTCAGAAAATAGTCATACTTTATATGCTATGAAAACAGAGCTACTTAAGTACAGGGTTTTTTCCCCAATGAATTGATACATAAATATACATTTCTCTACACTAATTGCTACTAAATAGTTCAATAAGTAGGAATGATAATGAACATGTATCTGCCAACAGAAATAAGATTTTACAAAGAAAAAAAACTGTGTTCTACACAAATATTTTTAACATATTATGAATGTTTAAAAACACAATAATCATGCTATATGGCTAACATTAAACAGGAAAGAAACTAAGAAGATCAATAATGCAAGAGAATTTTGTAATCATCTTTCTAACACTGGAAATGTATACAGTGGTGCTATAATTTCTTGGTATATAAAATATTTGCAAATTAAGAGTGAAATACATCTATCTCCCAAGTCCATGAAATAATATAGCCCTTAAAGAAAAAAAAGTTATAGTAAGAAATTTGTGAAACAATCTATGAGGGAAAATTTTAAAACATGTCTAAGACGTTGCCCCCAATATTTTTATTTAAATTCATTATAATGTATAGGGGATAACCCAGCAAATGAGCAAAGTCACAGTCTAAAATCGATACGGAAAAGTAGAATAGGGTACCACTGCTTGTCCTTCTCTGGATAAGGACAGCCCTCAGAAGCAGGCTTAAGTTAAGCCCCTAAGAAATAGTTTATGAGAGACCCTTCCTAGCACCCCAAGGTAAGTATGGGAATATAACCATGACTAAAGAAAACACAGTAAAGCAATATGTCAAATGAGTGGGTCAGGTACTAACCACCAAGTATGAGTTTACATCTTTCAGGTCTCCACCCTAGTTAGAAACAAAGAAATGAAAGAGAGTCTAGAAAGTACCTCTAATAGCTCACTCCTCGTTCAAATTGTGAGAAATGAAAACTGTGGGTCCATCACACCAAAGTAAAGAGGTGTCCCATGGAACAAGACCCAAGACCTAAGCCCCCACTGGAAGGGCCAGCCTTTGGGCCATCTAAAATATTTGTTTGAGTGAAAGGAAAAAAAAATGAAAATTTTGATATTTTTGCTAACCTTTCTTTGATTATTTGTTTGATAGGATAGAAAGACAACTCCTTAGTAAGGATTTCCCCGGGCTATCGCCTCTTCTGTTGATCTATCTTGCTACTGAGTTTGTCATCCTAAACCGTGTTCAGTGCTGTATATGATTTCTGAATTTACAGAAGCCAGTACTCTCAGATCACCTACAGAGTGCAACTAATAGCTCTGCACTGAGAGGTGCCATGTTTCTTTCTAGCCCAGCCCTGGATCTGACGTTGCGTACAAGGTGATAGTCCATTTGCCTTGCCAATTCTTACTGTTATTGCTTATGACTTTTCTCGCCTGTTGTTGTAAATATACTGCCAAAGCTTTGCAATGACATACATAGGTATAAAACTTCCATCTAAACCATTGCCCCTATTTCAGCAGGAAATAACCCAATGACTACATCGCCCCTCCTCCCATAGATACGGAAGGGAAATATTGAGAGTGGGGAATATGAAACAGAGGGAATGGCCTGAAAAATGGCAAAAATATTTTCTGTGTCTTTAAAACATCCTCCACTCCTTTTAAAGAACTAAAACCAACATCCCTGACTCAGGCCAATGGTTGGGAGGAAGAAGATGAGTCTTTTGTTCTTTGTGCTACAGGAGATGGCTCAGCCCGATCTAGGGGAGGAAGGGAGGTCCTGGGTGGAGGTCATAGGATTGTCTTCAGGGGAGATGGGAAGATTAGAATCATCACCCTTAGTTGAACAGCAATTGCCTGAAGCTGAGAACCCACCCTCTAAAAGCTCTGCATTTCTGCTTATTATTAGGACAATGGCATTATAGAGAGGAGTCTCCATCCTTCCTCCTTCACAGGCAAAGTAATAAACTTCTCTTTCCTTCTCCTCAAAACATCAATAATGTATAATTACTGAAATATATAGGCAAAAGGTAATCTGAATGCCATTTTGATAGCCTGTGTGGAAAAGAAGGTATCAAAGAAGGAAATAAGTTTCAAGACCAAAAAACTTGTGAAAGTCGCAATCTCCAAGAAATTGTCTTCTTTGATATTTCACACTAGTGGCATCGTTTCTGATCTTTTGACTTCTGAAACATCCCTCTCCTCACTGCCTAAAATGATAATATGACTAACTTTAATATATCTTTTTACATGAATTCCTACAAGCACATTTTCTCTAATATCTTTATAACTACTTTATGAAATAAAATTAGCAAAAGGTTATCAAGATAAGTTATCCTACAAGCTGCAGCTATAATAAAATGGGAAGATTTTTATCCTCAGCCAAGCTAACATACAAGCACATTTGGAGTGATAGAGTATGTGCTTATTTGTTTATTCATTCAACAAATACTGAGTTCCCATTACGGGTCAGGTCATCTTCTAGGTGCTAGAGAATTTGATGAATAAAATAGATCACGTACCTACTTTAAGAATCACATAGCTGGTAAGGGAAATAGAAAATATATGAAAAGATAGATAAATAATAAAGAAAAAATACTACACAGATATGAGTAATCTACAGAAAATTTAAATAAGGTAACATATAAAGGCTACTTCAGTTGAGTTTTTAGGGAAGAGTTAGCTATGGGGGTAAAATATAAACTGAGATTTCAGTGAGATTTGAAGTTGCTAGTCAAACAAAAATCAGGAGTAAAAAGCATTCCAGGCTATTGCAAAGGCCTCCAGGCTAGAACCACCTTGGTCTGTTCAAGAAAAGCATACAACGGTCAAGGAAAAGAAAGTCTGGATTGAAGTCAGAGAGTTTAAGCAACAGCCAGATCATGAGCTTTGTAAACCAGAGTAAAGAATTTAGTTTGAGGACAAGCAAGCATCTGTTTAGGATAATTAATAAAACTCCTGGGAAGGAAGAGTAGGGCAGCATAGGGAAAGACCTGGGAATAGTGATCTCTCCTGAACTAGAGATCAATTATTTCCAGGAAAGGTCAATTTCTAGAGTAGTCAGAGAATGACAATTTAAAAATGCAGATACAATGGAATCAAGCGTAAATGAAAAATAAACACATGCTCCAACTAGAACCGGAAAGCTAGCTCTTGGGGCTCGAGAAGGAGTAGGTTTCTATTGAGGGATAAAATGATTTCATGGAGTGAGACTGAAGAATATAAAACACCAGGAGATCAGGTAGACTCTGACCCTAACGTTAGAGGAAATCAGACGCTGATGTGTTCTATGAAACAAAAGCATCTTATGTGTCTGTGTTTCATACTCTCATTTAAATTCACCATCTCTATAAAAGGAATCCAGAGTCACCAATCAGTGGCACCAACACAGGAGAGGGTTCATGTGGATAAGGCTGCTTGAACTGAGCCAAAATCTTAACATGTGTTTTAAAAAATCTTGTATATGTTCCATTTATGGTATTGTATGACTTCTGGGGAAATATTTCAATTATAAACATGGATCAAACTTGTCTTCCTGATACTATTATAAAAATAATTTTTCAAGATAAATATCACAGTTCTGAATCTGGCATTTCATTAGAAGCACGGAATCTTAAGTCTGGAAAGATTCCTCCAATACACGTGGATAGACAGTAATTCCTACAGCTTCCTGTGAAGAGGATTTACTTAGAAACTCACTCTGTCCTTGGGGCACAATTAAATTTGAAGTGAGCTTCCTCATGTCAGGGAATACACTGGCATTCTCCACCCACTTGTCTAAATTTTATGCATGGGCTACCAAAAAAAATCCAGTTACTCCTCGAAGGTACTTCTCTTCAGATATTTGAAGGTAGCGCTCGCATCTTAAATGTCTCTTTTCTTCTCTAGATCTTTAAGGAGAAAGGATTCTTTCAAATTAATTGTGAAATACACGCCAGCGTGTTGTGGCATTAACTGGAATTTGGAGACACACCCTCTCATTCCCCCTCCCATCTCCATTTGAGACCACAGTTTCGCACTCTGTTGTATGCCATTTTAAGATGCCTCAGAAGTAATTTTGGATCATAACAGGGATCTTGAAATCTAAACAAAACAACGGGCTGCGGAACTACGACACTTCTAAGATGAGAGAAACGCTAACAACTCACCACCACCTGGGCATATTTATCAGAGTTACAAGTGATTTAATTTTCATAAACTAAGAACGTTTCTCATAATTTTTTTTTGTATTTTTAAGTAATATTTTACCATGTCTTTCAATTAATTAGCTAATTATGAGCCTTACAGAGTATAAAGCATACACTAATATAGCCATGATGCTAACCTAGAAATTCAACTTTGGCTTTAACCATGGTAGTATTTCTTGGATACAGAATACTTATTCTCCTATACATACTTGCCTAATACTTTGTTCAAATTGTCATTCCTAGTAGGAAATCCTTTCCCCTCCTGCTCAGGCTTTCCAAATCTCATTGCTTTCTAGCATTACTCTTCCCATAATTTTACCAAACTGTTCACCATGCATATAAAATCATCATCAAATTTCACAATAATTCCCTTCCATTCTCTACTAAAATATGCTCAAAATTTAATACTCCTTTTGATTTTCAAGGTTTAAGCAACACAATATTGCCTTCTCCCTAAATGAAGATTTTCAAAAATTTTACTTATTTTATATTATACTCATTGGTCTACAAAATAACGCAAATGCTCAGTAAGTTATAAAAATGCCTATGGAAGAAGCTTCCGCAAGATGGTTAAAAGATTTTGGTTCGCGTTTCTCTTCTAAAGATTATTTTAAATGTGTTTTTGCATCATTAGATTGATAGCTCTGAATCTATTTTTTCATCTCAAAATTACCAATCCTACTACCCATGACTCACTGCATTGTTATGAGCATTCGCTGAGCTGTTGTGAGCAACACCGTTCAGCTAACTGGAAAGTACTATATAATGCTAGAAATTATATTGAGATAGTTATAATAGCAAATAGGTGATTGATACTGAAATGTCTAATCTAATTTCATTGCAACATATATACAAAGCAGGAGGGTGAAATAGGGGGGGAGGGGTTGACTATTGCTTTAATATCCCTTCCTGTAATTAAAGGCACATTTTCCAATCCTGCTTTCTCATGCATATCTGAAAGGATCTATCTTTTCCCCAGCACCTTCATTTTGGCCATATAAAAGATCATGTCTTTTTCTGATTTCTCCCTAAGCTGTATGTGATTGCTGTGTAATTTCTCTATAGGCTGGGTAGTATTCTCTAACAATAGTCATAAAAAGTTCCAATTCAAGCACCTGACTAAGGATGCCACCCAGTAGAAATTACAACACGAAAGTTCTAACACAGAGGGAAAAATCTGTTTCAATTCTCTTAGAAGAAAATAGCTCAGTAGTGATCAATTATCCTCCTGTGTATGATAAAGCAATGTTCATAGTATTCCTAAAAATTATTCAATTTAACGCAACAGATTGCTTCTCCAGACGAAATTGTTTCATGAAATGTTGGCATGCCCTATGTGGGTAAGCAATTTACCCTTCAGACGAGGTTCCTCCTTCTTTTTCTTCACAACATCGCTTGCTACAATAAAATAAAACAAACTTTTGCCAGAAGACTGAGCAATCAAGTTACAAAAGCTGTATGACATGCTGAAAATAGGAGAGTCATACACTCCATTGTGAATAAAACTAAAGGGAAACTTAATTCATAGTGTTAAAAAGAATAAAAGAACCAACTTTTAAAGATTTCTTTTTAATTAGCTTTCATATCTAGCATTTTACACATCCCATAAATAGAAGGAAAAATTGTGACATTTATTGTAATACTGTACATACCTCAAACACTTTTGAAAATGAGTAAGCAGACAGTAAGGTTTCTGCTAATGGTATAAATGTATTAGAAATTTGGCTTCTGAATAAAAGCCTTATTTTTTTATTCAAATCAAAAAAATACTTATTGCATATCTTACTCATGAGAGCAGTGATAACTAATCGTAAGATTTTCTTTTTATTTATTTATTATTATTTTTAAAAGAGGCAGGGTCTTGCTTTTGCTCAGGCTGGTCTTGAACTCCTGCGCTCAAACGATCTGCCCGCCCTGGGCCTCCCAGAGAAGATTTTCTTTTGTTACTAAAAAATATCTTCCTCTTTGCAAACATAATGCAAATAGATTTGAACTTCATGATAACAAAAAAACTTTGGAATTCATTATTTGGAAAATACTGAATTTTCTTTCTTCCAGCACCCTCTTCAAGATTATTAATTTTTTTAATGGTATGGAAGCTTTCAGGATCCTGTTAGGTAAACCTTTTCTTTAAAAATCTTTACAACTATAGTCATAGGGCACTCCGTAGTTATGCTGCCAATTATACTTAATGCGTAGGCAAAATGAGCAAACCTGATACATACCTTGACAGAGGTCTGTATTGTTCGTGAGTTTTCAGTAAGTTAATCATCACTTAGATGATTGTAACTGACATCTTTCCTGAAGACAGCTAAGAAGAATGAGAACTGCTTTTCTAATTTTTGGTGGTAGTAAGATATTTTTATTACCTTCCTCCTTAACACACACCCACAAAATGAATGCCTAAATGCTGGTTAAAAACATAGTAGATATGTTCACAGGCTCAAATGGCAAAACGATTGATTATATTATGTTGGTGGTATAGACATTATTGGACACCTACTTTTAAAAATTGACATGATGGTTGTTTTTATCTCTCTGCAGAGGCACAACATAAGCCAGCCAACAACAGCCTGTAACCTGTAACACATCTGGGCTCTCACAGCTATTCCAACTATCCAGCTATTGTAAGTAACTTAAAAGGCCCCCTTTTCAAGCAATTGTGTGGTGTTCCCCAGAGGGGCAGCATCATACCATCCTGCTGCTTTAAATTTTATGCATTATTTGTCTTCATTATTAAATCATGTGCCCTTAAGGTTCGCCTGGTTTCGCCAACTTCACTATCAAAAGGTGGGGGGGAAGAAGAAAAAGGCTTTTCACTGCCATTGTTGATTTGTATGGAGAGTTACAATAAAAAAATAGTTGTGATCTAATTCAGGCAGTGTTTATGATTACTACTTTTGTGGTATCTCTAACAGCTTGGAAAGAATCAGTAACGTGTGAAAGCATACTGTTTGTTCTTTTTATAAATACAGAGGTTTTTTGGGGTTTTTTTTCACCTACATGATATAATCCTATCTAGATCTTTTTGCCTCATGTCATCTGTTATTCTGTAATGCAACAACAAAATCAATCTGTTTTAAAGTCATCTGAGTCCAAAAACAAGAGTGAAACACTATAAAATATTTTGTTTTTGCATGTTATTTTTATCTTTGCATTTAATCAAAACAATGATCTCTCTAATTTAGCTCACTGAATGTACCCCTTTTAACTTCACATAAAACTAATGATATCTAAGTGAGGGTGTATCTGTCAGCCACTATTCAATTTCTTCAAACTGGGAAAGAATAGTGATGACAGGAAATTTTATTGGGCTTACAGTCTAATTAAAAGTGACGGGCTGGCACTTTGAATAGCTTTTCAACACCCTTTAACATTTTTCTTTGAATGCTGATCTAAGCTTAAGATGTTCATTAGTAACTCATTAAAGACTTAGTTACAGTCCAGTGGTCGAGTCCTAAATATAATGATGGAATGTGTGTACAAATGTGTAGACTCATAATTAGAGAAACTGTCACATTTGGGGATTAAGGATACACAATGCGGTCTTTGAAAAACACTATGGAAAGTAAGTGACCCCAAGATGGTGTTGCATCTGAAATTTTGCTTACTATCCAAGTCATTTGTTTTTCAGTCCTAATTCCTAAAAGTATGTTTTAATGACCCCATTATCCTAGGATTAAATGTGTGAGGCCTTTCTATACATTATTTTATTTAATCCTCATACCATAACAAAGTAGCTATAATTGCCCCTTTAACAAATAAGGAAACTGTGATTTAAATTGGCCAAGGTCATATATCTTGGAAGTAGTGGAACTGGAATTGGATTCTAAGACTTGAGATCTCTCTATTTCATTCGACAGGACCATACAATTTAGGATTCTAAAGCAGCTTAGATTAATTGACATTATAAACTACAGTTTCTGGGCTTTATGTTAGCAGTACTTTCTGAATTTGTAGACAGCACGCTCCATAGTTCCCTAACACTGCAGAAGCTTCTCAGTATCAACATTTGTAAATCATTCTTTATCGTTATTTAGCTCTCTCCTAATCCTTTCTTTTCAAATAGTAGTAGTATTTTTATACCGGATAACCCCACTGGGCTGTAATTAACAACACAAGTTTGCTGGGATTCTTGCCACATAAAACATTGAAAACAAAGTTCTCTGCTGATTTCCATCTTTTCGTTTGTTCATTCAAAGATGCTATGTGAGTCCTGAGGACACTAGCATATAATATGGGGATTTGATAGAGAAACATGGAGTTATAGAATTGTAAAATTTTCTTGGGATTAACTATAAGAATCATTCAGCAGTTTGCAGAACATATTAGAGAAAAATAGTGTGGAAAGAAAACACAGAGTCGCTATTTATAATTTGAGCAAAGATCCAAAAAATATAAATAGGAGGATTTCTAAAATCTGGAAAAAAGAAAAACAGAATTCAGACTGGACCAAAAATACAAAGTGTTGTTAGCCACCATAGTTTAATGATCTTCCTTATTTTCTTAGGAAGACGTAACTGGAAACTAATAGAAGAATCCAGTGAATTACATTGTTCTTCTGTTCCCCTGTATATAGTTCTCCTACCAGAACAAAGGTTCGATCATCAGCAATTATTGGTTTTTCTCGGAATAAAAACCTGAATTAATGAACTACTTGTAGAAATCTAATATGTAAGTAAAAGGTGAGGTGGAGTGATGACGGTAGACAACTAGTGTATCATGCAAAATAAAATAAAATAAGTGAAACTTAAGTGGGTAAATCCAAGCAATTAACCTCTCTTAGAAAGTCTGAAATGTTCTTAACACAAAGAAATAAATATTCAAGGTGATGGATACTCTTAAATACCCTAATTTGGTCATTACACATCATATACGAATATCAAAAAATCACATGTAACCCATAAATATGCACAAATCTCATAATAAAACAATTATTAATTTTTATAAATATTAGTTATTTTAAAAAACTTATAATTAAAATTTTAAAAATAAAAATAAATTAAATATAAAAAAAGCCTCTTAGAAAATACAGTCTAAAGAACTCATGAAACATCTTCTAACAATATCTTATTGTTTTTTCCAAAAAAGATATTTCTATAAAGAATACTAATAAGTAGACAAAAAGACAAATAACCCAATTATAATTAAGCCAATTATTTTAAGAATCAAAGTAAATAGTAATCCAAAGAAGAAAACAATGACTTTATATTATATATTCAAATATTTTAAAATTCATTTAACATTAAATGTGCAACAATGACCCTACTGCAGTTATAGTCCAGCCCAGGCCAAACCAGAAATATTTTAAAAAAGGATATACTCCAAACCCCTCAAATGGTAACATATAAAAAATTTAAGTATAAAAAAAATGCCATTTAGCTCCCAATTTGTACACTTTACTCATGACTACAACAATATTCACATATAACATCTTTTGCAAGTACAAAGGCAAAAGAAAATTATTTTCCAATTGCTAACTTGCATACTAGGTATTTGGGAAGATTTTTAACCAAATTCTTACACACGAAATAAAGCTATTAGCCATGCATATTTGTAGTTTCCATTGTGATATTAGAGATTGTGCAGTTAACTTACAAAATATAAATTTTAAAACTCAGTATCAACTGGCTAATGCAAATGGTATTGGATTTGTTAGTAGTAACCTCATATATTATTACCATGACATAGATTTTTCTGTATAACGTATTTGACCATAAAAATAGTTATATTACTGCAGATATTACAAATTACTTAGGCTGGAAAACATAAACATTTCAAGGATGATTAATTCCTAAAAATAACAAAGTTAAGCAGAGCTTAGAAGTCAACTTGACTCTTCCACAACTAATAAAACATGCCTTCACAGAAAGAATTATATAGTAAAATTTTATGCAGTAAAAAGTAATTTTGTACTTTTTTAAGCCCCAAGCTTCATATCTTATTATAAGTTAAAAATATATGGATATGTTAAATCATTGACATATTAGTATTATGACTATAAAAATAGATTAATGATAAAATGAAAATTAAAGAAAAGCATGTAAGCACTAAATATATATGCATCTGATCATTGTTTTGTCCCTACTGTTTTTAAGTAATTTCTTGAACATAATAAAAACTAGATTACTTGTAAAGTCCATGAATATATAAATACAGATGCAAACACAACTTTAACAAAAGACTTGCGTTAATAAAAAAACATTAATAAAAGTGGTTTTAGGAGAATTTTTTTAAATCTTATTTTATTCTATGAAGCTGCTATAAAAATATTGCTCCCTATCACTCATAGTAAGTACCAGTGATCCTGTTTTCTACCTCTTCAACTGTTTATAAGTGAAGTTTAATTAAGCTGACCTATAGTTAAAGTATCTGAGCACCACAATCATCTTCGGAACTCCCAATCCATTGGAGCTCCCAGAAACAAATCTCCCAGCCCAACGTCCCCCATTGGATCTTGATTATTCCTTTACTGCCAATCAGAATGAGACCCAGGTATCTACATTAGCACTGGGTTATTGTTCTCCAGCTTCCTTCTTTTCCCTTGGCTCCTAGCCATATCAATAGAATGACAAAAAAGAATCCTTTATCTTCCTGCAGCACCACAATGGTGCACAGCAAAGAACTAGCCATCTGCTTCAGCTGCTCCTCTTTACTTCTGCCAGGTCTCATTGCATTATAGATAAGGGTTTTATGGCTCCATAGGAAGGGGACACAGTCATGGAAAACAGAAAAAGAGAAATACAGAGGTACACAGAGACACAGAATATGAACAGATAAACACAGAACCAGGGACATTTCCTAATTTAAAAATTGTGTTTAGATACATGTGCAATGCTGATGTACTGATTAATTTTGTTTTCCTATATAAAACATTGGCCAGCCTTTCTAGGGCAATATGAAGATTATTCAACTAACGTAAACATTATCAGGATTAATTCCTTCGCTTAGTTTCTACTTTTAACCATGTGGAGATCATGCAAAAATACATCACTGACAATTACATATGACCAATTAAAAGAGTGGCTTAAGCATTCCTACTTAATGGCAATAATTTTGTTTAGATATTAATAATACTGATAATAATTTTGTTTAGATAATTAGAAATGTCTGGCAAAACTTAAACACTGAGGTTCAAATAGAAAAATATTTCTTTTAATTCCCAGGGTGAGAATGAGAATAATTATGCATTTTCCTTACCTAGTGCTCAGAGATTTATCTCTATTTCATGGTAAGTAAGGGAAGGGGGAAAAAAACAGAAGGTTTACCAAATGCCAAGCACTACATTGAAGTTGTATGTGTATTATTCCATCAATTTCTTAAAATTGATTTCTTAAAAATAACCCTGCAAGGAAAAAATATGCATTCTTGCAGATAAAACATAGATTTACAAATTTTTAAGTTACTGTAAGGTTCTTAAAAGAAGAAATATGAGTCTATTGTTGCCAATTGTATCTTTAGCATCTAGCATAGTTTTCTGGCTCATGGTGGGTGGTAAATTATATTTATTAAATAGTTTACAGAGAAACATGGTTACAGAGCTAGTAGGTGGCAGAGCTGGAATTTTATCTCAGGTCTGTCAGATTTCAAAACCCAGTCAGTCTGTCCCAAGAACACAGAAGAGGCAGATGATCAATGTTTCTGCCTCACCTGGTCCCAAATGACCAGGATAATAAGATGAGATTCTACATAGAGAGGAAAGTCCTTGATAGGAACTGCATATTTACTGGCAGTAAGAGCAGAGCTCAAGAAGCCAGGTCCTTGATTTTAAATCCCCTCTGTGTCACTTAATAGCTATGTAACCTAAGTCACTTTACTTTATCACTTGGTATCTCAATATCTTTATCTGTAAAAAGACAATGTTGGTAAGAATAACAATAATAAACACATGTGATTATACTGACGATTAAGTTAACTAATATAGCTAAAGTTTATGGTTATAAAATCAGTAATCATCATTATTATTTGCTCTGGAGACAGGGATAGCAATTTAGGTCATTATCCGGAAAAGTTAATTCCCAATGGTCAGGAGGGCAAATAAAGCTAGCTGGACATCTGAACAACAGTAGGCAAGGAGATTGCAACAGATGATGTTTTGGAAACAGAAGTCCTTCTGTAACTGACATACATTTTAACTCACTCATCTAAGGTTTCAAGTTATGCAGTATTCCTTTAAGCCAGGATTGATGTAGGCTAAAAATTCCTACCCTATTATATTTCAGCACTTGATCAAAGGTGCATTTCTGTATTTACAAACAAGTTCGGTTCCAAAAGGCTGTTCATAAAGCCCTTCATTGACAAGCCAGAAGTGGTATCACAAAGGCAAAAGAGAAAGAAGGCCTTTTATAGAAGGCAAGCAAAACAAACTTGCATTTTCTCACGTGTAAAGTTTTAAAATACCGTGGAAGGTAATAAGGATACAATTTAGAAGTAGAAAGCTTCTATTTTGTTTAGTCCACTATGGTTCCGTCATTTTGGGGGCCCACTGAATACATAGCAGGTGTCAGTTTTGGCAGATCAGAAATTTCAACTCCGAAAAGGGAATCTTTCTTACAATGTCTATTTCTGCTATTTTTAACCTAACTTCCTCCAATAAGGATAATTTTAAGTTGACCTTAAATGTGAATTGTGTATGTAAAAACTATATATATATATTTATTTATGTGTAAAATAAATTGGAGGGACAGATTGCATGATGAAGGAAATTAATATGCTTGAACAATTAATATTTTTGTGTATTGTGCTGGATTCTTTACATATACTATTTAATTTACCCTCAAAATAACCTTATGAGGAAAGTATTTTTATAACATAAAAAACCTAATTTGAATAACCTTTAAATACACAGATA